>VCJN01002403.1:0-162524 GCA_006384855.1 Tetraselmis striata | reverse complement strand
GCTACAGACAGCCAGATTTCTGCATAGAAAGGCGCCTGTGACAGTAGGGAGTGATGGGCAGCACCAGCTTGACGGGAGGGAATGTGGCGTCATCATGACAGGCAAGGCGGTGTCCTGTTGCCCGGCAAAACAACACTGTCGGTGTACAGTGTGGGTATTGGCGTCGTGGGAAGGAATCGCGATTTGAATTTCATGACGGTGAAGGGATTTACACTGCGGGTGCCGACGTGTCAATAGGAATACTACTGCGAATAAGAACCTGCCCTGCCTGCCAGAGGTCAAATGTAGACACAACCGTAGCAAATGTTCTTCGAGGTTGCATGCCACAAGCCCAATCTGAGCCTCATGGTGGGGGTTCTTAGTGTATAGGTGCGTCGGAACCGGTGGAGTCCTGGCTGGAATTTACTAAGAAAAATAGTGAGTCCATGCGGATACCATGAAAGCATATGGAGCACAGGGTCAGTAATCGTACATGTTAACACATGCAGGCACTAGCCGTCGTGCTGTGAGCATGCGCCCTGTCGGTGATTGGGTAAGGGGGTACTCATGGTACGTACTACACGCGGGTGATACAGCACTACCAGCAGTGGGAATGAAAGGCTGCTTTGCACACGAGCGCGGCGCCGGCGTTGCGCACGACTGCGTGCGGAGCCTAGCCAACAAGCAAATGTACAGTCTGTTTCGCGCCGCGTCGGGGTGTGTGCGGTGTAAGAATGCGGGAAGTGGCGCGGCGTGCGTGTGTTCTCTCCACTCTCGCAGCGGTCGACGAGCCGATAGGGCGGCGCTCTACGTAAAGATAGCAGCCAGTGAGGGCATGGACTGGCGAGTGACCAAGCAGGTATGAGCAGCAGGTGGGGGTATTGAACTACAGCTGACGGATCCGAACCGTCCGCTGCCATGCGCCGGTGCAATTGGATCGGCTACCTCTGACGTACCGTGCAGGAGCCGTCGCTTCATATTTTGCTGAAGTGGATCTACGACGCGCCGGTACCGAGACGGGCCACTCGCGACTCGGGTGGGAGAAGGCGAGACCAGAGCCGCGTCAATCCTTACCAGCGAATCCCCGCGCCCAGATCTGGGCGGCAGGTGGTGGAGCTGAAGGGTCGCGGAAACTGTGGTCCGGTCGCGCAGCCGCTGGCGGCGCGACTGTGAGGAGTAACAGCTGCTGCAGGGCGAACAAGAGCAGAAGCGTCGGAGCATGTTGGCGCAAGCGCAGTCGGCAGGGCACTTGGCGTCGGCCAGATACTTCCATCGATTTCGAGGATGTCAAGGCAGACTGTTGTGCGGCCGGGCCCTAGTTTAACGCCTGAGGGGCCTGTGCCTTGCTGCCCTTGCAGGTTGCCGGTGGCTGAGGCAGCTGCTTTGAGGCGCTTTGTTGCTGTGCCACTGAATATATATGTAGCTTCGAGCGTCGAGTGATCGAGTCCGCACAAGCTAGACGAGTACTGGCAGCTCATCAGGACGACAACTGGCGGTAAATACGTAAATACCTGGCGCGGCGGTACGCCCGTCATCCGCCGTATGTCGCTGGTGGTGATCGATACGCGGATATACCTCATCGTTTTGTTTTTTTCGCCCCCGAGACAGGACTGGCACCAGTGAAACCCTTGCAGCGTCTCTACGACGGCCGTTTAGGCAGCAATCCAGTTACGGAAAGCCCTGGGTAGGCGACCTGTACCTCATCGTAGTCGGTACAGGTACTCATATGGCTGCTATATTCTCGCGCGCATTTCACATCGCGCTGAGTTCGGGTACAACAAGCAGCGGCCGCATATACGAATTAAATACCGGCAAAAAAACCCGCTATTCCGTACCGGTATGGAATGCCCGGGAGCGGCTGCCCCGCATATGCGGTACCAGGGCGGTGCCTCCGTACCTGTAGTAAGGATTACCTGGTAATGGGAAATCAGCAAAGCGCGCGCTCTGCTGCTGCTTATTTCTGGTGCCCGCCGCCTCCGGTAGTTTTTACACCTTGGCTTGGCAGAAAAGGCTCGCGTTCCTCGGCGCAGTCCATAAGGATAGTACCTCGTATGCCGAGCAGCCACCCCCAGGCATTCCATAGCTATGCTGCTATGTTTATTGCCACCCTTACTCTGCCAACGTGCTGCTGTATTCCTAAGCTATTTCTATTCTGGCAGTATTCTAATCTCTTCTTATACGTATTACTTATTATTATTAAGTTTCATCGTAGTAGACGATTGCTTGGACGTGATAGCGAGGATTATGTAATCCTTCATGTGTCATGTCGATGCAATGTAGTAATGTATCGTTTCCTTCATGTCTGCAATATCTGTATCCGTCCGGTGCCACCTCACAACCATGCTTGCAGTGTCAGACTGCTTTGAATTGCCCGCAGATGTCCGACTGGCCGAAAATTGCATCAAACAATATATATATAATGAACGTGAACCAATCCATAATACTCACAGTCAGCAAACATGGGCAATACAAACTCAAACAATGTACTTAGTATTGTCCGGAATCAATTTGCAATATAAATTATGCAATATGATTTACATTTATACAAATATAGATTATAACAATACCCAGAATAATAAAAATACAACTTCAGGATCCATTATTGTCTCAATAGTCTTTTTTATGCCGAAGACCTCTTTAATATGGCTTCACCATTCCACGAACGACGACATATGCTACACTACAAAGCATATTCAGGACAGAAGCATGGAGATGATTGTGCATGTTTATTCTAGCCCTTTTGGCGTGTATGTCTGCAGTGATGATGTTTGCAAGAATCTTCCCTAAATTCCCAGTCGCCTGCCATGCCTTGGTGCTGGACTTACCAGAAAAATACGGACGGGGGGACCATTGTATTCTTTTCTGTGAGGGTTTATGGGCGTCATTGCTGTTTTCGATCCTCGCCGTAATTTGGCGGTCAGGATTGGCCGCAGTCTCCGCAAGCGATGGACTCAGCCATCGGCGGGCACGGTCGATGGACCGCGTCCCTGGTGTACAGCTAGCCAGGAGGGTGTATGAAATGCTGCAAAACAGACGTGGGGCAGTGGCTGCCGGGAACCAGGGCCCAGTCAGCAAGGATGAGCGCGCACCTGCTGGTAGTTGAAGGTAGGGTAGCAGATCCGCTCGATGTACGGGGGCGCGGCGATGGGAAACCTATGCGTCTTCTTCAGAGGGTAAGGGATCCCTGTTTATTCATCGTCTGCTGCTCTGCTCACTCAGGTGACCTCATCCGCCGTGGCGTCTCCCAGCAAGCATGCGCAGGTGCTTGCTGCCGCCAACGGCGCTGCGCTCTCCGCCTGTAGCCCAGTAGAGCACAGCAGCACATGGAGCCCGACGGAGGCCAACGCCAATGACGCGGATGAGTCATAGGTAGATAGCCATAGTCAGCCAGGAGATGAACCCATCCGCTGTGCCATGCTCCTGCTGGCAGTTGTGCGCTTCATACGGACCCAGCAAGCGCCTGAGCGCCCGAGCCAGAGGTTGGCGCCCGGTGGAAATGCGGAATGAGCCGACATGGGGACCATTCGGGCACTTATTAGCCAAACACTCATCTAGAATTCATATCATCCTCCGCGACGTCCGGGAACGGGTCATGAAAGCCCCCAGTCGCCGCGCGATGTCACGTGGCCGGACCATGATGATGGAGTGCTGATGACGTTTCGGCTTGTTTACAGAAGGATGCAAGCGCGGTTGCGAGCAATCACGAGACCCCCCCCTCCCCAACGATCTGCTGTTGATTTAACAACAATATATCCGGCTTTAGACAGAAGCGACTCAAGTAGGCCACGGACCAGAAGCCACTCAAGACCGGCCACGGTGCGCTGCTTTCATTGGCGAGGAGACTGGCGACTTTGCGTACATGCGGCTGCCCCGGCTGGGCCGGACATGATGCGCGCTGCCGGCGTCCTTGGTGATCGGTGACAGACCAGGGCTGCGCGGTGACTGCAGGGGGGTGCCAGCTTGCTTCAAGGGCGACCGGCGGATGGGGGAGCCATCGGTCTTGATGTCAGCAAACATGCCGTTGGTGGCGTCCACATACACCTGCGTGCGGGCCAGCACAAGGAGCCGGTATGGTCAGGCGTGGCCGTAACTTCTGGCAAGCAAGTTGGCCAGCATGCTGCGCGGCCGTGCCCGACACCCAGCAAGGCGGCACGATGCGAGTCATATTGGGGCACCTGTGCCGTGCCGAGCTCCACGCTGCGCATGCGCATTCCGAAGCTCAGTGTGTTGACGCTCTCCTTCACCGATGCCGGAGCGGGCGACAGCGCCAGCAGCATGAGCACCTTGGCGCCCGGGCACAACGAGTCCTGTCGCGAATGCAGCGGCAATGGCGGTCAGAAACTCGCACAAACAGAAGCGGCCGCGCTCCCCAGTGGCGATGCTGCCCCCCCCCCCCCCCCCCCTGCTGACATTTGTGAGTGTTTGTTTCAGGGAGAGAGAAAGATGAACGCATTCCAAGCAAACCCTAAACATGGGCGGCGTGATGAGGCGTGAGGTTGCAGCATGGCGAGCGACTGGATCCGTGTCCGGACCTGCAGCGCATAGGTGAGCTTGGAGTTGCGGAAGGGGATGTGCGCCGCCTTGGTCCCCAGCGCCGACAGCACATCGCCCAGCGCCGACAGCGACTTGTTGATCGCCATCGTCTCCTGCATAACAAGAGACTCACAGTGGTCAGCGCGATCGCTTCGCTAATAACAATTGGGAGCACAGTACAAGCCTATGCCCCCCCCGCTGGGAGTAGCGTTGCGGCAGACATGCTGATAGCAGCAACGAGGCCTGCAAGTGTTCCGCTGTCAAGGCGAAAGGTAAAATGGTGGGCTGGCGCGCGGGCGGGGGGGGAGGGGGGGGGGGGACCTTGAGCCGCTCAGGCTGGCTGGCATCCATCTTCCCGATGCGCTCACTGCCAGCGAGGTCAACCAGCTGCAGCTTGCCACACATCCGCTGCCTGCAATCAATGGCGTTCGCCAACATGATCAAGAACACACCTCCTGCGCCACCCCGTTGTCACATGTGCCGAGCCAACACATCATGTAAGGGGCGTGGATGTCACGTATGGAGTGTGGCACTCATCAGAGGGGCCGGGGGAGGGGGGGGGGGGGGGGGGGGGCACACTTGGTGACATGGCAGACGGTGCTGATGCGCACACTGAGGATGCTGTGCGAGCGGCTGCTGTGCTTGTTGAGGTTGGTGGCGAAGGTGGCGCGGTTGCGGCGCGCGGTGCGCATCAGCGACGCCACCTCCTGCTGGCTTGTCACCTGAGCAGAGGAACAAAGCAAGACGTACGCGTTTGCATGTCAATTGGCTAGTCGTCAACGTCTCCAGTACGGACGCCGGCAGGTGATGACCACAGCAGCGAGTCACAAAATGTGGTCTTTGGTCGGGTTTGATAGCTCGATGTGAACGGCAATGTAGACTCAATGCAGCAATGTGAAATGAGGGGGGGGGGGGGGGGGGGGGGGGGGGAGACTCGCAGAGTAGCGAGTCGAGCATCGGGCCGTATTTCACAGTATGTAGGGAGAAGACACCCATCACCATCCATGGGTGCCGTCTCGCCTGTGGGAAACCTTGATATTATAGGCCTCAGAGTGGGCATGCATGCAACCTATAATAGGATCATTCACTGTAGTTCCGCTATCGTTTCGTCTGAAAACGATGCCCTGTACAGTCTCTTTAGGACTAATTCTATTAACAGTACTTCTTCTTTACGTGTGCTCATTAGATTGATGTGATGCTGTTATTGCTCAAACAGATATTTGGTTATACTTTCTTATCCCCGGCAGGTAGGGCGGATTCTGAGTCAGAGTCTTCTTTACAACCGCGCCGGCACCCACGTCAGTATGTCACTAGCATACAAATATACATAATCGAAGGGCGCGGATACTGTGACGTGGCATACCCACCCGCGAGTCACAGCCCAGCCCGCAATGCCTTGGGCTGGGTGAGACCATTGTTGGGCCGGCAGAGGGTGAGTGTAGCGGCGCTTACCTCGATCTCGGTGAGGTCCGGGATGTGGATGCCACCCTCGCGTGCCTGCTTGATCTCCAGCCGTCCAGCGGCGCCATTTTCGGCCAGCTGATCGCGCAGAGTGTCGTTGTACACCTCCAGAACGCTAATGGTCACGGTGAATCCCACCTGCGGTGCAAGACAAACGCGGTCAGACAGACGTGAAGAGCGTTTCGGGGGCGGAGGGGGGTCACCGGAACGGGGCTTTGGCCGTTCCGCAAGGAGCACGGGGTAGGCAGCTTTTGCCTTACAGTGTAGGGTGGCAACAGTCCAGCAAGGTGGGAAAATGATACTTTCACAGCAGCGGCAGCTGCTTCACTGTTATTTCTTTCAGTAACAGCGATTGTTGTAGTATCGCGAGTGGGGGTAAATTCACACCTGCATTATTTGTACCTCGTATCGTCGGTGCACCCAGGTTCAATATGAATAACGTCACTACTGATGCAACTATGATACCCCACCCTTAATTTCCCATTACTTCGTAATCGCATCATCATCCATCGGTACGTTTTCTGGGGTTGGCCGAGAGCACGCGCCTGGCGCTCTTGCAGCTTGCGGAACACCTCCGTCATGGCCTGCGCGGCGATCCCGGGGGCGGAGATGACGCCCTCCATGGTGTACGTCTTCCCGGCGCCCGTCTGGCCGTACGCGAGCACGCACACGTTGCAGCCGTCCAGCGCGCTGTGCACCAGCGGCCGCACTTGCGCATACACGTCCTCCTGACTGGCCTGCGCTCGCGGGATGGGCCGACACGCGGGAACAAGTATCAGGAGGATAATCAAAGAGTTCTGGAAAGTCGTGCTATTGCCATACTTCTGCCGAAGCTGCTACTGATAAATGATAAGGCACGTAAAAATGCCACTTCGACGCGCCACCGAGGCATTAAAAATCGATGCGCGAAGCTGAATTCGCAGGCAGCTGACGGGGTAGTTCAGATTTTGATCATGTTGTGCACTCGTTCACGCCTATCGACAGTGTTAGCACGACGCAGAAGCGCGCCAAGCGGCCAGCGAGTCCCGTATGTCGGGACCTGCATGCGTTGCCGACAACCCACCTGCGCATCCAGAATGCTGTCCATCTCGAAGAAGCGGTCTCCGCTGGAGTCGTAACATGCGAGGCAGGGCTGCGCGAGCTTCCCCGGGCCGTAAATCTGCCGCACCGAGGGTCCCATCGACTCGGGGTCGTCGCCCTCGTGCAGCGGTCGCACGCGCGCCACGCACCGGATAGCTCCGCGCATCTCCACGAGCTCGTCGTGCAGCTGTCGACGGCTGCTTGCCTGCGTGTCGCAACGTCTGCCCATTAGACCGGCTGCCGACACGCGACGATAGTAACGAAGGCCTCCACGGTCCACACGATAGGCACTTCAGCCGGGTGCCGAAGGAGCATGTGGGTGACGCACCTCGCGCGAGGCCAGCCGCAACGCCTCTTGCTCGGCGGTCTGCACCTCCCGCACGGCTGGCATCAGCTGCGACTGCATCTTCGATATCACCTAAGCCGAGTCGCGCGGGGGGTCAGTGGCAGCCGAGAGTGCAGCGACATTAAGCAGTCGCCGTCAAGCGCGGCAAAGTAAGTACACGACTGCAGCGAGCCTCCTTCGCGTCGCTTCACCTGTGGCATCATAATCTGCATGCCTGTCGCATCCTGCTTGAGCGCGTCGCAGTCTGCCTTGAGCGCGCCAACGCCGTGCCGCAGCTGCGACACCATCTCTAGCAGGGACTGTGCGCGCAGGCGGCCGGCCGACGCGTACGGCGGCGCCGGAGTCGGACTGTTGCACATGCTGACGGATCGTGAATATGGGCGAGGGGAGTAGTCCTGCAGCCGGCTCTCCAGATCCGCGATAGACTTCATCTGGTTACGGCAAGGGGTAAACACGGGGGGGGGGGGGGGGGGGGGGGAGGGGGGGAGTTCATGCGTAACCATGCACCGAAGTACCAAATAAAGTGACATAGCATGGGCTGATACACAACTGCCGTTCGACCTTGGGAGCGCAACGGCGTCGCATGCGACCAGCGAGGCGTTGATCCCCACCTGCCGCTTCACCAGCGTGTCGTTCTCGTGCAGCGCGGACAGCAGCTCGCGATTCTCGGCCTCCAGGCGCGCCATCGCCGCCTTGCTTGTCGCATTGACACTGTCCCCACCCGCAGCCGAGTTGAGCGCGCCGCGCAGCTCCTCGAGTTCCTTCTCCAGCAGGAAATTCCGGCGATTGGCCTCCTTCGTCTGCACCTCCAAACTGTGAATCTGCTGATCCTTCTCATGCAGCCTCTCATCTGCGCCACCAACACGGCACAGAATTTTCGTGAGCAATATGAAATCAACCACATATACCACAAGAGGGTCAACTGCATTGGAGTAACCGCCTACATCAGTCCAGCCGCTCATGTGCCCAGTGTTAAATCGAGATATGCGCACATGCCCTTAGAACCATGTTTGCGGCTCGCTACGGGAGCCAACGCACTTAGAAGAATGCATTTCGTAAGAACGCGCCACGCCCTTTCTGGATAAGTATTAGACGAAAGCAGCACGGAATCATCACGTAGCTCAGAACAAATTGCCGGCACCCCGAGTTCTACAGCAAACATTCCCATCCTTCGAAGTGCGTTGGCACCCGTATACAGCATTAGACTGTTTTCACCCCCCTGTCCTTGAAGGAGGGGGATTGTATTCCTATAGAATCAATGTCTTAGAATAAACAAGAAGTAGAACACGGAATCTCAGACATGATGGTGCAAATCAGTTCAGTAGTTCTGTGATCCGCGGCCCCAATATAAATGCTGCGATAAATACAATGTTGTTGCTGTATCTGGTAGCTGCCACACGGACAGACAGACACCCACCCACCCACCACCACCGAGCGCACACCCCGAGCAGCCACAACAGACGAGGTACCTTTGCGGCGGCACTGCTGACACGGGCCCGCCAGTGAATGGCCGAGCGCCAGCTGCGCGTCCAACAGCAGGTGCTGCCGCATCGCGCGCACCCCCGCCACGGCCACGGCCGCGGCACCTGCCGACAGCTCCCGCGCTGCGCCGCCCTCCCCGGCCGAGGCAGACGAGGCTCCCGGCTTGATCAACCGGCAGAGCTCTGCCTCCACGCTGGCCAGGTCGCCCGAGTCGGCCGCCTGCCACCAACACAAGCGCCCCTTGTGAGGCTTGAAGAACCATGCTAGTCACTGCCGGCATGCCCTCGCCTGGAGGTGAGCTCGTAACTTGCCCGGGAGGGCACACTGGCTTCTCCGCTACCTGCAGCGCCTGCTGGAGCTCCTCCTCGAGCGGCTCTCCCCGCAGCCGCGGGTCCAGGAACAGCCCACGCCCAAAGGGCGCCCCGGCAGCGAGCCCAGCCAGCGTGGCTGGCAACTCCCGGCCTGGGCCAAGGCGGGGGTGGTGCCGCCCCAATGCACGGGCCTGGCCGTTGACATGCGCCTCCGCTGCGCTGCTCAAGTAGTGCTGCGGTTCGGGTGGGCAAACTTGCATGTCAGGGTCTCAACGCTCGATCCCATCTTCAGTGGGGCGTAGCTAGGAAATGTGCGTGGTTTGCATGCACGCACACACGCACACCGAAGACGCGGGCAGAATAAAAGTACAAACAGCTGCAGAATTCCAACTTTTGTTGTTCCAGGGAGAACCCACGACCTCCGAAAACTAGTCAACTTGGCCATGGCCAACGTCCTAGGTGTATGCATGCATGCATGCATGCATCCATGTATGTATGTATGTATTTATGTATGTATGTATGTATGTATTTTTTGCAAACGTCTCCCCTTTCTCCCCCGACGCCGCGTTCTTCGTCAGGAGCCGCACCACAGGTGTGATGCCCTTTAGCCTCCTGCACCATCTGGCACAATCTGGCACCTCCTCACCATCTGGCTCTCTCTGCCTCTTTGCTACGCATAATATGGCACAGCCTTGATCCCCATAAACACAGCATCTGACCCCCTCCCCCCCCCCCCCTGGGGGGGCTTCAATTTGACTCTGGCAAGATAAAAGGATCTTGAGGCAGACGCTCACCTGCAGCAGCTGCGCCTGCTCAAAGCCGGTAACAAACGCGTCTATGCACGGCCCCTCCCCGCGCGCCCTGCTGATGCTCTGCAGCTTGAAGGTGTCCCCGTCCACAGCCCACGACACCAGATCCGCCATCGCAAACGCCAACAGCACGCGAAGCTCCTCCCCGCCGCCGGCCACACAAAAGCCTGCACCGACATAGGGAACCATTATATTGCTGCAGCCTGCTCACGACTGGCATGGAGGGCGCATAGGCATACATACACGGCGTGGGTGGATGGTGGGCACAAACCATGCACGCTGGCATAAAGAACCAGGTCCTGGCCTGGATGAAAACGAGTGCTGGAGTCGGGAGCCTTTGCCCCGACAATCTGCGGCGAGCAGCGTCCAACGATTGCCACAGTTAGCGCCGCTCAGCCCAAGACGGTTTGGGTGAATAAAGCCACATTAAGAGCTGAGGAGTGGGGGGAGGGGCGCAATCTACCAAGGGCGCCAGTCCAGACGGATCCTCCGCCGTCAGCATGGTGATGGAAATGTCCAGCGCGGAGGTCTCTGTCTCTTGGTAAGACAGCTCCGCCCCCCCGGAGCAGTCCAGCCCTCCGCGCCCCGCAACCCAGTCAATTCGGGGCGTCTTGACTTGCCCGAGCTCGTCTGCGGCGTCACGCTCCGTCGACGCGAAGCCGCTGGCTTGGTCATCAGCGTCCGGAGGTAGCGGCGGCACTGCGGAGCCGAATGCTTTCAAAGAAGGCCCTTCTGCGAGCGGTTGCTCCTCCACCTCAAGCACCACCGCCTCGGGGTTCCCTGGCGCGTCGTCGGGGGTGTCCTCAGGCTGCCCCGAAGACGCCCCGCTCTCGCCGCCCTCCTCGCTCGCGACGACGCTACGAAGCCCCAGCCGAGCGGCCAGGCGCCCCCCCAGGAGCAGGGCCCCCAGACGTGTCATGGCACCTGCACTGACGCCCCTGCCAACCCGCGGTCGGTCTGCCCAACGCCACGCCCTCGCCGCCGGGCGCCCTGACGTCCTTTCTACTGCGGTGATTACCAATTTAACGGCCTATTTCCATCATCCGGCGCGGACACAGAGCACCGACGCCGCGGCAGACCATCATCATCTGGATGCAGCGTCAGCAGCAGTCTACGCGAGGGCTTTGCTCCTTTCTGCAACCGTGCCCAGTCGAAGCTTGCTCGAGCTCACTGCGAGACGCGATTGCGGGTACTGCGCTGGCAGCCTGCTGGTGGTATCCTGCTACTGCTGCAGAGGACTGCGCTGCTGGCATCGTACCTGTACCTGTATATTGATACTGTATGATAATTACATGAGCTAGCAGCAGAAGGCGATATCGGAAATCACCAAAATAAAAGGCAATCAGAAAGGTCCTCTACAGCGACTATTGATACTGTATGATCACCCAGAAATTTACGACAGTTATTTATTTCGGTGCCCCCCCCCCCCCCCCCCCCCCCCCCCTTGCTGTACAGTACTTGACTGCTGGACGGTAAGTAGTACTAATGTACTACAGTTCCCAAACCATATAGTTTTTGTCTGTTATGCAGGTGTGAGTACTGGCCCCAGGGTGCCTCTGGCGTATTGCTGGTGCTCTGCAGCCTCGAGGGGCGGGGGGCATGGAAGGGGGTAGGGGCATGTTGTTGGTGCTGCGATGCCTCTAGGGGCATATGGGAATGCATCGTCATTGTAATTGAGAGTGTTCAACGTTACATGATGAAACCCCCGACCCTCCCGCTTGGTGTGCAACCTACCATACATGCGACTTGCTACTCATCAATACAAGCGCATCTACGGCACCACTGCGCCTCATGACTCTGTGTGAATGGCGCATGCATGCTGCGCCCGTGGCATTTTGTTGATGGCTCCTCGTGTTCTTACGAGCACCTCAGCTACCGGCTGCTAGCTCCTCGTTGCTAGCTGCGGATTGCTCCGTTGCTGGCTGCTGGCCCCGCTTCTCGTTGTCGTTCTGCTGTTGCTTCGCAGCCCTTGCGGCCTTCCTAGCCGCCTTGGTGTTGTGCATTGTCCTTATTGAGGATGACGGCGGCAATGCTTGCCGGGGAACTGAAAAGGGCGAGAGGGTTAGAACACGAGGAGAGGGGGGGGGGGGGGGGCACAAGAGGGGGCGGATGTGGAAGGGGGTCACTTGCTCCGTAGAAGCTAGCCAGCCTCTCATCCTCTTCCATGCCATCATTGACTTCCACATCCAGTGTCACACTAGGTGTGAAGGAGACATATTCGAAGTCGTGGTCAGAGGGCAGGGAGTAAGTGACGTCGGTTGGTATAATCGATGTCCGTCCCCGGCCTCCGAAGCAGCACCGGCTTGCGTGGATCGCCGATATATATATTGACATGTGTTATCCCAATATGTTGCTTGTTAAAATGAGTCAGTGATCTATCATACATAATGCACCCTTAAGAACAAAATCTGATCAAGAGCAACAACGCATGTGTGTGTGTGTGTGTGTGTGTGTACCTTTGCTTTGTCATCCACCGCCTTGAACAGCACAGACATAAGCTCTGCGCTATCCGGTATGTATTTCGCAATTACATCGTCGTACATCATGCATGTTCGCTTGCTTGAAGCACTTTAGCAGTATTCCGCGCCGTAGTGCTTGTCATCGTGGCTAGCAGCCAAATCCCGATGTTGGACCTTCGCTTGGCGCCTCAAGCAATCTTGCAAAAGCAGCCATTACATGGAGAAGTGAGCGCTAGCGCTAGACATTGCGCTATATATAATACAGCGGTGCAATACAGAAGGACGAGAAGGAACATACCAGTAGCGAGTAGTGCAGACTAGTTGCATGGTGATGGTGCTTGGGGGAAAGCTAATACGACACCTGCTTGGGGCTTGGACTGATTATCTTGACGATTCCATCTTCCTCCAATATCTTGGGCTTGTATGTGCTTCTTCTGCAACCGCTTAGTGACTTGCTTGACCATGTCACGGGTGGAGAGAGCGAAGCTCGTCATGAACGACACATTGCCAAGGCAGCAGCACATTTAGTTAGAAAAGTTAGTTAGTTAGTTAGCAGCAGTTAGTACATACGTTTGTTCAAACGTCAGCTCTTCAA
This sequence comes from Tetraselmis striata, assembly GCA_006384855.1. Classification (NCBI taxonomy): domain Eukaryota; kingdom Viridiplantae; phylum Chlorophyta; class Chlorodendrophyceae; order Chlorodendrales; family Chlorodendraceae; genus Tetraselmis; species Tetraselmis striata. Next base: position 149,469 of record VCJN01002403.1, on the reverse strand, counting down.
GAAAGCATACAAATAATGAGCGGGCATGCATTTGCTCATTGTGTCGGCGGTCCTCGACGCCTTCGTGATTTTGCACCATGCTTGGCCTTCACACTCGTCGAAACGGGGTCCGCTCAACCGCGCCTACCAAATAGTAAGCGCGAATAAGCGCATGTGTGTGGCACGCTTTACACCCCTTAACCGGTAAACGCCGCAGTACTTTATTTCAGGCTGGAGGCATGTGTACGGCAGCGATGTCTTGCTCTTATTTATGAGTACTAGAGAGTTTTTAATTACATAAGGGCTTTCACAAAAGCGCACTACAAACAGAACTAACGTCAACTGTGAAAGGTTGCCAGCAAAAGAGAGACATGAGCATGAAACCAAGGTCGAGCAGGAGGACATGGAGCCAAGAACCAAGAAGGAGCCAAGGGAACCACGAAATCACTTAGCTGCCAGGGACCAAAGGGACCCCCGCCCCGGGGTAAGCTATCAGCTGCGGCGAGGACGCTTGCAGCCAATGACCCGGGTCATAGCAACACATGCCGACGAGCGACGCGACGCAGGCGCAGGAGTACCATCACGTGCCGCACGCGCGGACGCGACCCCGCCAAGAACGTTGTCTGCATGTGCCATGTTGATGAGCAAGGAGAAACGGCGGCGCCACGCAGACAAGAGCTGGCCGATTTTTTGGCCAGTGTGTGTGTGGCTAGCTTTCGCGAGCTCCACCAAGAAAGCCTCGGCATGCGGGGCCAGCGAGCCGAACTCGGAAACGGCGAATGGAACAAAGCGAAGCATGCCGGCGGCGTTTCGGACACCCTCGTCATACTTCTGGATTTTGTGGCGCTCTGCAGCCCTCAAAGCAGTCGTTGGATCCGAGCTTGACACGCCGAGGATGGGGGCAATGGTGGTATCGATAGCAACCGTGTTTCCGCGGATACCGCCATACCCGAAAAGCCCAACATCGGCCGGCCTAGAGAGTACTAGAGAGTAGCGTGACGAGAAGGGCACGAAAAGTCGCGAGTCGTCACTATATACAAAGGTACGGCGGGAGCAGTGGTACGAGTACAGTACTTTGTGATATTCTAGAAGATCACTACTAAGCGCGGCGGTATATAAGCGAAATAATTACTCCGCGACTACTCGCGAGTAGTCGCGGGGGTTCAAACGTACGGATAACGGGCGGGAGTTGCAGTACTGTTCGCCACATACTGATAACGTGATAAAGACAGCGGAAATAAATTCACGCGAGCGGCGGCTGGTTTGAGGTTCTATCAGAGCAAGCAGAAGCGCCATGCTGGATGTTGCCAACCCAACAGCCGATTATGGTGGAGCTGCTTAACTGTAGTTGAACGCATTTGCGCACGCTTAATCCTAATTATCTGGAAATTTGATAGGTGAGTCTCGGTCACTTTCAGTTTTATGCAGGTAAGGTTGGACACTGTGCGAAAGCACTGATAAACAAACCAGAAAATGTAATTACATGGGACCTCTAGTGCCCGCGACCGCCACCGCGGCGGGGCGGCCTACTACTGCCCAGGGGCTGCGCTGCCGCGGGCCTCTTCTGCCCGGCATGCCTCGCTCATGTAGTGGCCGGGGCTTTGTGGGGTGGTAGTGTGATGGTGTTGTCCAGCACCATGCATGCCATCCGCTGCCCACGCAGCTAAGGTGCTCGCTGCTCGCGGGCTGCTCGGCTGCTGCTGCCGCTCGGAGATGTGTTTGGTTTTGTTGACGCCAAGCTTGCATCCTCGCCGTATCAACGAAGTTGGAGGTCACAACACACGCCCAGCTAAAACCGTTTGCATGTTGGCCGTACCATGTAGCAGGGGCGAGGGGGGGGGGGGGGGGGGGGCGGACGACTGGACGACTGAACGGTGGAGGGGGTTGGGGCCAGTAGATTGCTCATGCAGTGGGTTGCCGTTCATGTCGATGCCGGACCTAAATTGAAATTACGAAAAACAAATAATTCAGTCGTTGTGATGTCGTCAACACATGCATAAGGCAGCACGCGTGCAAGCATAAGCCAGCACCAACTGCACTGAAATCTCGGACTCACCTTTCACGGCATGGGTTATGGTAGGGTTGGCATCGCCTTTATCCGCTGGGGAGAGAGCATTGCTTATCAACGCGTAGCCTCCTGGGTCTCGATAAAGTAGGGGCGGGGTGTGGGTGGTCGGACGTGCCGTCTCGCACCGAGTCTGCGAAACTTGCCCCACCACGACGATTTCCATAGCTGGCGGATGCCCTCAACCTTTTTCTCCGCCCACTTCTTGGAGTGCGGCCAGGCCCCCTTGCGGCTGCGAGCCGCCTTTTTAATCTGCTTGCGCAGGGTGGCGTCGGTGGGCTGGCTGGGGATACGGCCGTACGGACAGCCGGTGCAGGCCACCGCGAGCTCCTTGAGCCGCTTGATTATGTGGCCCTTAGTGTATACTCAGGGATCTCGTCGTCTAACATGGGCAACCCAGAAACACCATCGATGGGGTAGAACGACGCGATGGCTTTTTCGAACGGTTGTTTCAGTAGCGCTGCTCGTGGTGGGTGTAGTGGGGGGCTGGGGACAAGGGGGTCGTCGACTTGGATGAATTCATCACACAATAAGACGATGTACTAGTCTGCATGGCTGGACGGAACGGACGGGAGGAGTGGTTCTTGGGATAGCGCGTTCAGCCCGCTTCCTACCCGTGCCGCCCGGCGCCGTTATGCCGACAGTGGAAGCTTTCACGGCACTGCCTTGTCTAGGCGCCGAAGTCGATATGACATACGTGAGACCGCGGTCGGGCGGGTGTAGAGCTGGAATCTATCGCCAGCAGCTAAGCGGAAACCAACTGCCACCAGCTGCTCGTTACCCCACATGCACACGAAACGTGCTTCGTAGCCCTCGTCCGTCGAGTCTTCGGCGTCCTCCAGGAACGTGTACACGTCCACCCCTTGCACTGCCTCTCGTTCGGTGTTGTCGAGAGCGATGAGGCGTGCATGAGGATAGGTCAACGGCCCGCCTGCCTTGAAACCGCCATTGACCTCATCCTCGGCTGACGACAACCTGACGCACGTCACATAGTAGCGAAAGGGCGGCCCCTGCAGTAGGGGAAGGTCCTGAGGCGGCCCATTATTCTCCGTAGGAAGGCTTTCTCCGCCGGCGGAGAGAAACGTTGTGTCTCCAGACGTCATCATGGTGGCAGGGGGTGGCAATGGTGGTGAAGTGCTGGCTGACTCCAACAGGTTGTGCGTTGACTACATGCGGAATAGTAGTCGCTACTGGAGTTGTCATCATCACTTAGCGACTAAGTGATGTGGAACCCGGCAAGAAGTGATGGGCGGTGGGCAGTGGGTGGGAACTGCGAGCAGCTGAGCGAGCAGCTCGGGGCTACCAAGGTTAACGGTAGGATCTAGCGAGCAGGGGCCAGATTCTGCTGAGCAGCTCTGCTGCACGAGACCGGGGAATCACTGCAGTCCTTAAGTACTGCAGGAAACTCCAGAGTTTCGGTGCAGTGCGAGCTTGGTTTGATATCAACCCGCTCCAGTCCTCGTCTCCTGATGAAAAACCGCCGAGAGGGAACCCCCCCCCCCCCCCCCCCCCATGAGCAACAGGCGGGCTTGCCACGGGACTCGGGCCTATTTTTCTAATATTGTAACACTCATCTCCTTAGTACTAGTTTCCTTCAACGCTTCATTTTTTCCTTTTCCTTTACTTTGCCCTCCGCAGCAGAGGGACTCCGCGCAACTTTCGCCGACTGCCCATGGCATGTGGGGCGGTTACGGAGATCTTGGCGATCTTTGGGTCGATCTTGGGCGATCTTTGGATTACTTCGCGATGTTTGACGGCCGAGTCAAAAGCGCCCTACCCGCCGCTGTCGTCACAACCTACAATGCTAGTTGTAGTCAAGCGTATTTGGACGTCATGTGATTGGGTTGTGCCCGCATGGTGTGTAATGGTAGGCAGCAAGGATGAGTGAGCAGGGAGGGATGCTGAGGCACACGATGGGCAGGGTGCCATGCAAGCGCCGCTTGACCCAATGGATCGCTTGCCCCACAGAATTCGATACCGCAATGTCGTCGAATTGGATTGTTGTCGAGGGTCCTATATTTGAAGTTTGACATTGTTACAAATGAATAAAGCGCTCTTTCTCTTGGCAAGCTGTCTTTGCCGAGCAGTATTTGAAAAGGTCCCATCCCTAACCAACCTGCATAGGGTCTACAAATAAGTGCAATGGGTGGGCCCACTGTAGACCGCGTGGCCATGTTGCAGCACAGTGGCATCAATGGCACTAGTACACGTTAAAGTTTTTCACACAGGGGTAATTACGTGCGTACGAGGGCGCCGGCCCAAACGCGCTACCGGCACCGCTGTGCACGGCGCATGTCGCTCCAAACAAACGCGCGACCACATGACTACACTCTCCCGCCGTCTCAATGCCCCTTGATCTCGCAGCCTACTGAGGGTTCTGTCAATGGATGGTTGAAAAACAAACACTCAAATGTGACTGAAAATGATGTGACGAGTTGCCCATGCCGACCTGCGGGACGGTGGCGAAACCGACGCACGAGGTGGCCGTTTCATGTGTGCACTCGGCGCATGCTTACCGCCATTGAACCGCTCCACATGGTAATATTTTCCACTTGTTGCTCCGTGTCGTGCATGTATTGTATAAATGTAGAAAACGGATCAAAACTGAATGATATGCAACTTGGCATATCAGCCATGATGACTTGAAAACGCCTCTTTTTAAGGTAAAACGCGCACTTTTGCTTCCTGAGGCCGAAATCAGTACAGTGGTGCGTTCAATTGGATAAGTCGACCACTCTTGATAAGCGAGTCGCTACTCTTTGCTAGTACTACCCCTCCCCCTCCATCCTTTGCCTTTCCCTGGAAGGCGCCGGTTACATCACAGGCGCACCCAATGATGGCGCGCTCACATCCCAGTGCTCCGTATTGCCGGATCCCGAGGTATCAGAGGCCTCTGATCGTTTCTCTCCAGCCAAATGTTGGGAGCCGCCCGAGGCAAATGCGCCCTGTCTACGCATGGCCCGCCGGCGGCGCTCATCTACCAGGTGGGGCCACGCGGGACTGTGCCTCACGCCGCCCGACAGGGGCTCAGGCGTGCTCCTCCACGGCGGTCATCAGCGCCCGGGTGTCCGCCCCCGTGATCGTCTTGACCTTGGCCTTGTTTTTGTACAGAACAAACGTCGGCTGCGCGGCAGCGGCGGCAGAGCATGCCGAATCAATCAATGAGAGAAAGCGAGAGAGAGAGAGAGGGGAGGGAGGGAGAGAGACCTTACATGGATCGGTACGTGGTTGGAGGGCATCAGACACGTCAATCAATCGTATGACAGCAGACACTGCTGAGCGCTTGTACCCCCGCGCTCCCTTCCCCTTGGTCGCATACCATTTCGTCGGGTGCGCACGTGCCCAACTCCGTCGTCATGTCGGCAGAGAGATAGTTAATGACAGCCTCGCATAGGGGCAATTCCATAGTATCGAAACGAAACGGTATCGTCACAAGTACATTGGGATCATTCTTGTTTATCATGATACCGGAAGTCGTAACGGCTCGATACACATCCGATCATGTATCGATGATTGCCGAGTGGACAACTTGCGTTGCGACATAGGTAACGGCGGCACGATACCATTCACCCCGCAAGTGCAAAGCCACCTCGAATATTCTATACGACGGACGAATGGACGACCAATGTCAGGTTCGACGGTGATTCGCTTGTTAAGAAAACGAGTTCCATTGTCAACAGGCGGGTCACCCGCTACTTGTGGGCCGATACACTGAACTAGATTTTCGTTCACCACCTGCTCGGCTTGATACGGCCAACGAGCATCGTTTCTCAGCTCGTACAAATTTCTCGCGACGTGGCGCCATTGTTCCTTCTGGAGTCTTCTCACACTGTTGGCGATCTAATTAATTGTTTCCTCTTGGGGAAAAGGGGGGGGGGGGGGGGATATATAGTGACAGACGATCACGGGCGGAACCCCCGAGACGGCGTTTTTCGGGGTATAGTAATCACGGCAGGTCTGGGTGCCCGGAATAGCCTTGTAGCGTGGCGTTCACGGACATCGCTACAAGCGCCTCGCCCGTGTGCCGTTGCGCGTGCTCGTTGGGTGAGGAAGTGGGAGCTCGCCATGGACGGCTCCACTAAGCGCGCTGCGACGTACCGCCTCCGCTTGCCATCAGTCCCACCACACAGTCGCCGGAGAAACATCCGGCGGCATCGGTAATCGGGAATGCTGGGGTATACGTGTGCCGGCCCCGTAATGGGAACACTGCGACAAAAATAACAACCTGCCCTGCCCTGCCTGCCTGCCAGGGGTCAAATGCGCACGCAACTGCAGCGGGGCTGTGGCACATGCGCATGCAAGCCCACCACGAGGCCTACAACAAAGGTTCACAGTGCGTGGAGTGTTCATGGAGCTGCCCCCATGCTGCAGGGTATGACCTCGCAAGGGTGGAGTGGATGCGGTGCTCAGGTATCCCCTGCGATTGTATATATCAGTACTCCCGCCGGCGCAACGGCGCTTGCGGCACTCCGGGGGCCGTGCCGGCGTGAGTTACCATCATTGCCCCGGCAGCGCCAAGCTGTTGGACAGGGAATGGAGGGATGGGGTGGGGTGGGATGGGGTGCGAAAAGAAACGCACAGTGGGAGGGGGGAGGGGGGAGGGGGGAGGCGGGCGCACCACAGCCGAGATCTGCTCCGCCTGCACGCTCTCCTGCAGCGCCTCGCTGTCGATGTCCAGCTTGAGGAACTTCGCCTGCACGGCGCGGCAAGTGCATTGAGACAGCGGATGGCTGCAACCCCGCTGTCCGGCAGCCCCCCAGCACGAGGCCATCCCGGGCGGGCGGGCAGGTGGCGGGCGGGGGGGGGGGCACTGCACCGCGGGGTTGTCCACGCTCATCTGCTCGAAAAAGGGCGCCATCTTCTGGCCTGCCGCGCAGCATCCCCGCGGGGCGAGGGCCTCAGGCAGCGCCGCGGGCGGGGCGAGGGGGATGCGGCAGGGCATGCAGCGCGGTGGATGTGATGGCTATGATGGGAGGGGAGGGGTGGCGGTGGTGGTGGGGGCACTCACAAGGGCCGCACCAAGCCGCGGTGAAGTCTGCCACCACCAGCTCCCCTGCAGGCCGAGCCATCAGCGGTGAGCAACACCCCCCCCCCCCCCCCCCCCCCCATGACCTTCCCAGTTGTTCCGACCTCTCCTTAACCCAGCACGGTACGCGTGCCGGTGCGGTAACACTCCAAACCAGGAGCTGCCATGCCTGCCAGAGGGCAGCCGTGAACGAAACCACAGCGGATCTACAGCGAATCGTCTTACAGGTTGCATGCAGACCCAATCTGAAGCTTATGACAAGGGTTATCAATGTAGGTGCGCCGGCACCTGTATGTGCACCAGGGGCGCAACATGTGCATTGGGCCTCCCGTACCTGAGGCGATGGCGGCCTTGTACTGCTCGTCGCTGAAGACTTCGACGACGTTGCCCCCTGGCACCGTCAAGTGGGACAGGGGGAGGTCACTGTTGACGGTTGGTAAATGCGGGGCGGGAACTGGGCGGGAGGGGCTGAAGGGGGGGGGGGGGGGGGGGGGGGGTGCTGTCCAAGGGCTGGGGCAAAAACCACCAGCAACCACCCGGGGGGGGGGGGGGGGGGAAGAAGATCACGCTTCGCCCCCTATATGTACCAAGTGGACTGTCGGCGGGAGGTCCCACCTGCGGCGTACCAGCGCCGGGCTGCACCGGCCCAGGCGGCAGGTTGGTGCTGTGCCGCCGCGCAGAGGAGGCCGGTGAGGGAGGGTGCCGCGGCAGGCGCCAGCCTGCGGGCGAGGAGCGCCATCGTTCTCCTGCGGGTCGGAGGTGAGCGGGCCCGGCGGTGGGGGAGCGGCCGGGAGCGACGGAGCTTTCTTGTTCTAATCGATTGCCAGGGCCTGACGCTGAAATGCTCACGTTGGGGCGCCTCAAGTGTGAGTACTGTTGTGGTGTTGCGCCTGTCTATGCGCGTCAGGTTCGCGAAAACGTGGGCGGGGATACGGGGGAACCCACCTCGCGTCCGATATCAAATCCACCGCCAGGCGGAACGGCGCGGGCAACATACACAGAACGACGACGAACGACCGCCGGCGCGCCTTGCCGCCGCTGCTGCTGCTGCTGCTGCTATGCGCGAGCCCGCGCGCGTACTGGTGTGAATTACAAAAAAGGCAGTAACAAATCCACCTACTGCTACAATCAGTACTAAAGTACTGGTACCTGTACTCTGTACACGACCCTGTAGAGAGCAAACGCCCTAATCCTTAGGGGGCCCTAATTGTTTTTTTCGACGCCGGGGCAGGGGGCCCTAATTATCCCCTAATTATCCCTACATTTCCGCAGTTCCACCCCTGCTGATGACGGGGCGTAGGGCGATCAGACAGGCCAGGGTACCAGTAACCAGATGGCTCAGGACCATGTAGCCCTGAAGCAGGGCTACATAGCGATATGTGGTGCTCCACAGTACCGCCCGGCGTGTCGAGTCAACGACAGCTAGGTGCGCGCGGTGGTGGGTCAGCGGTGGGTAAGCGGTTTTGTTGAAAATAATTTCAACACGGAATAGACATCCCGCTGTGACCGACTCGCAGCCTCGCAGGACCCATCCCGAACCGCCACCCGTCGCTATTGTGCACTCACCGCGCACAACTAGTGCCTCGGGGATATTTGTCGTATAGTCTCGAATGACAATCTTAAGAAAAATAACATTCATGTAAATGCCAAAACCTAAGGATTGTACAATGTTCAGCGTAGTCCCGAAATGGACCATGGTCGCATTTCATCAAAAAGCCTACCCTCGTCAGCAGCATGGCTCGGACGGTCCTTGAGGAGACCTTATATTTACCCTGAAATGAATCTACTACGTTTTGCGAGTAGTTTACGGACTATGTTTTCCCGATATATTTCAATATACATTGTCCCCAAATTATCTCTTGTCGCCGGTGGGGACAAGGGGGGGGGGGGGGGGGGGGGGGGGGCAGAAACGATCATATACCGCGAACCGAAAGCGTGGCAAATGTAGAGTTGATAACCCACCAGATCATCCTCCCCCGCAGTCCTGCACTACATCCTGTTAGAACATATAATTATCTATCACTTATTTTCTGGCGCCAAAGGCAGGCCGCCAGCAACAACCATGCTACGGCGTCTGTGACGTGCGCTTCAAAAACTGACCTGAACACCGAGCCAAACTGATGACAAGGCGCTGCACGACCACTCTTCTCGAATCCAGGTCGGGTTTTCAGTGCTTTGCGCGATGTATAAAGACTCGAATCCATGTCGGGTTTTCAGTGCTTTGCGCGATGTATAAAGATATGGCTTACAATTGAAAATCTAGCGATATTGCCGTCCTGCTCTGCATTGGCGGCATTGGCATTGGGAAATGCACGGCGGCTACACCGTGCTTTAGGGTTAATTTCGTGGCGGCTGCTGCGCGCATTGACCTTGGTGCCCCACTGTGCCTATCCGCAGGCCGGAATCCGGAGGGTCTGCAGGCCTTGTATCACAGGAGCGCCAATGGGAGCTCAACCGGACGCTCGGCTGTAGGGGCTAGCTGCGTGCGTGAGGAGGCCGCTGCCTCAGACGAAGTCAGTGACGAAGAAGCCTGCGGGGGACACAAGGCAGAGGTTACATCAGCCTGATCACACATGCCGCTGTGGGCCACATGAAACTTCCAGCCCGCTGGCTGATGCATCCAAAAAACATCACCCCTACACGCGGCGCCCAAATCGGAATAATGGGTCATTTTAACATCGCGCAAGAAAGGGGGCGGAGGGCAACAGGGGTTGATCCGTTTATTCACTCCTTTACAGCAGCGCAGGTGTGAGTCCATCCCTCATTGCGATTGCCATTGCCGCATTGCAGACAGGGTTAGAGGAAAAGCGATATGAAGATGTAAATATAGGCAGAGGGAGCGGCAGGCCGATGGGGGCGGTCCAGAGGGGGGTTCTGACCAGTGTCTAGATTATTATTCTCCTCCGTCCTGGAGCAGTCGCCGTGGAGTTTGCAAGCGGCAGTGCTCGTGTTGTGCGTGAACAGCTTGCAGCGGTTGTCTCGGCGGCAGGCGTCGGAGCATGCGCCCCGGCTCATGCGCGGAATCTCCTGCGTATCCACAGCGGCGCCGGGTGTTAGCCCTTCCCGGGCAGAGCTGAGAGGGATGTACGCGGGAGGGGGTGTCGAGGTGCGTGTGCACTGGCATGCCTGTCGCGGCCCGACCTGGTACTCCCGGTCCAGGCAGCCCCACTTGCTGGCGACGGTGGGGATGGACATGCCGCGCATCCGGATGGCGGAGTTGTGCCCGCTGTCGCTGTCGCGCATGCAGGCGGCCTTCAGGTAGCAGCGCTGGCGGCGGAGGTGCATGGACACAGCGGCGCAGTTGCCATCTCTCGAGCACTCGGCTTGGCAGGTGGGCATGGAGTCGGTGTTGATGTACTGAAGCGGGGCGCAGAGGATGCTCTCAGCCATCGGATCAGACACCCCACATGACAGCTTTCCGCCTCCCGGGGTCAGTACAAATCGAATCGACAGAGGTGACGGGGGCGGCATCTCACCCTCAGCGTGGCGCTGCGGCAGTTGACGCCGGACACAAAGTCGTACCGATCGCCGCCCTGCCTCGACTGGATGGGCGCCACCACCTGGTTGACAGGTGTGATGATCGGTGCGGTCACCGCCCCTATCCCTCCCACAGCCATGCTACCGCCAACCTTTTGGGCTGCAACCACAACAGCATCTCACGATTAGCGTGTTGCAAACTACATGGTATTCCGTCCCATGAGCACGTGGAAAGTGAAATGGGCTGGGAGAATGGGGGTGGGGAGAGGGTTGGAAAAGGGGGGGGGGGGGGGGGGGGGGGGCAAGTGCGACTGAAAGGCATTCTGCTACGGACCAACCTGATATATCGAAGGTGGATCGCGACCACTGGTTGCAGTTGTCCTTGAGGAAGCACCTGCTCGTGCGCCCATTGAACGTGAACCACAGGCAGCGGATCTGCTGGGCGCACTGTACTTGACAGAGCTGGAGGTTGCTCACGCCGTCGATTTGCTGTGGCCCGGCAACAGGCGGCACGTTGAAGCAGTCATTGCAGGGATCAGCAAAACTCATTGTTCAGCGCCTTATTCACGAAATCGCAAGTAGCAATTAGGTACGACAATACTGGTTTACACGACGGCAATTCCTGCGGACCAGGGCACTATACACTGGCCAATATTGATAAACTTACTCATTACGGGGACGGGACGGGGGGGGGCATAAAAGCTTAATAAAACCATCGCCTCTCACTCTCGCGGCCTTGGTGGGAGGGGGGGGGATCTCTATTCGGGGAGTCAACGAGGTATTACGATATGCGCGCACACACACACACGCACACACTCTCTGTCTCTCTGTCTCTCTGTCTCTCTGTCTCTCTCTCTCTGTCTCTGTCTCTCTCTCTCTCTCTCTCTCTCTCTCTCTCTCTCTCTCTCTCTCTCTCTCTCTCTCACACACACACGCACACACACACACATAAACACTAAATATTATACAAGCAATGGCGCACCGCTTGTATTGGGGGAAATCCTGTGGCTGAGCACTGACTATGAAGGGGGTTGGTACGCACCTGTAGGCTGGGGCCTCCGCAGGCGATGCCCTGCTGGTAGTTGAAGCTCATGGCGGGAGGCTGCTGAACAACTGGGAGCACCACGGGCGGGTTGGTGGGGCGGGGCGTGGGGGCCGGCGTCGACTGGAAGGCTTTGGCACCTTCATGGCACCCACATCCAGGAGGGCGCAGTGTCAGTACAAGTTGGTCTCCTTTCCCAAGAGGAGCTTGCGAGACGCCCTCTTGCCCGACTTAGACGAGCAATCATAACATGCGGTATCGTGAATTTTTATTAGGTTTACGGGTAGGTAATAATGCACTATTTTGCACATTTGCGTCGGAGATTGCGTGAGGTGTTCGTGGTTTATTCTGATAAATAATCAAATGAATACAGATTTTCATCCCTTTGCTGGGGATAAGAAACCCTATATACCTATATGAATAAATATAAACACATATAACATATATGTATATATACGTGTGCGTATGTGTATGTATATATATGCAAATAAACATAAATATATACATGTGTATGTGTATATATACATTATATATATACACACCCACTCATTTGCATATACATGACCAAAGGGTTTTTGCAGTGCGTAAAAAGCGAGCAGTAGGCCGGAATTGTTGTAACCCCACCAGACACGTAACACCACCTTCCGCGCATTTGAAGTTTGTTGGTCGTTTGTGGCAGGAAGGGGGGGGGGGGGGGGGGGGGGCTCACCGCTGATGGCCGTCGCGAATGGGGTGGTGCTGGTGCAGGTGGCGCGCAGAATGCAGTAGGGGGCGGAGAAGGTGTAGGCGCCGCACGCGGGATTGATGCGGCAGGCGTTGCGGCAGGTGGGCTCATCCGCGTCTTGGAAGTACTGCAGCACATCGCCCACGCACACAAAGCCCGGGGCGTAGACAAAGGAAGGATCGTTGGGAGGCGTGATTGCCTGGTTTACGGGCCGGGCGGGGCTGGGTGCGAGGGGGCGAGGGGGAGGCGGGGGGCGAGGGGGCGGGGGGCGGGGAGGGGGCGGGGAGGGGGAGGGGGGTTGGGGGGGCGGGGAGGAGGGGGAGGGGGCGGGGAGGGGGAGGGGGGTGGGGGGCTGGGAGGGGGGGGAGGGGGCGGGCGTTGGATGAGCGGCAGAAAATCGTAGAGGAACCACTCGAAGGAGCTGACTCGGGTGAAGATGGATGGCAGACGGGTGTCGATGTTTATGCTGCACTGCACGCCAAAGGACACGACGCCCACCAGCAGGTCCTCCTCCGGCGCGCTGCCCATCAACAGCAGCGGCCCGCCCGAATCCCCGCGGCATGCGGCGGTTTCCCCGCCCGCGCATATCATGCTGTCGCGGACCGAGAACTGGCTTGGCAGCCTCAGCTGCTGCGCGTCTTGAGCGGCGTCAAACGCGGCGGCGCAGATGGGGTTTGGGCGGTATGGGATGATGCCCTCCTGAAGGAACCCACTGAGGCCGCCCGATTCATCGACGCCGAGTCCAGCCACATTCAGATTCGTCCCGGAGTGAAGGTCGGCGGCGCCCCTCACGTCCACGCGCACCGGTCTCGTGCGGACCGGCCTACATGTGGGACAAACACGACATATTGGCAGGGTTTTTCCAGCAGCACAGACGGGTACATCACACTGTGCATGGGGTGGAGGTGGCAGCACTGGGCACAGACTCTGTCAATGTGTAGACCGCGATGTCATTGCCCCTGAACATGTCGATCCAGTCCCGTTGCACGTACACCCGCTCGGCCGCCGCCGTCTCATACCGATTGTACCTGGCCAGAAGGCCCGTGCACACGCCCTGGCAGTAGCGCCCTATGTGGATGATGGGCATCTCGCCGGGGTGGAAGGCGTCCACGCAGTGGGCGGCCGTGAGGACTGCGGTGGGCGAGATCAGCGTGCCGCCGCAGATGTGGGTGGTCTCCCCGGTGGGCAACACCTGGCGGATCGATGCCAAGTATGGGTACCGGGATGGACTGGCATCCCTGCCTCTGATCATAAAGGCTGCAGCGGTGAGGGCACAAGCAAAGGCGGGTTCAGATGCAGATAGGGGCAATGAGGGCAGGCGCCCGGCGAGAAATGCTACTGTATACCAGGAAGCAGAGTCTGCAATATCGCTACAAGTAGAAGCAACAGACGAAAGCGAAAACGGGGCACTTCGCTTTTGCAGTCGGTGGGGGAAGCAATTGGCGCGGGGATCGTTATGTAAGCACACAGAGGGGGGAGGAGGAGGGGGGGGGGGGGGGGGGGGGGCAGCCGTAGTGAGTTGGTGATCGGCAATTCACATGGGAGCTATGTAATTGCGTACCCCCAGTAGAAGCCGCAGGTCACCTGATTGTACATACAGAGCGCTTTCAACAGCACTTTCGCAGTGTGGCATGGCGCGGAGTATCAAGTAAGGACTACTGGGTGTTGGCGGCGAGACGGCGGGCACAGGTCAGTGGCAGGTGAGGGGTGGCGTTATGTGTCGACGCCATCTCGCTACGTGCAGGGCAGTGGAGGCAGAGGAATGCGGGCCGGTGAATCTCCCCGGAAGCAGAGGCGCGACGGGGAGCTGGCGGGGCTCGGCCCGTACCGGCCGTCCGTCGTACTGCGTGCCGCCGCGCTCTTAATATATTGCTGATTTATCAAGTTGTCAAGTGCAATGTACTGTGCGTCGTATTCGACCGTCCCAGCCACGACGACGCGCCGGTCGCGCCAAGACGCGTGAATGGGGCGGCGCTTGGGGGAGAGAGGGGGAGAACCGCACCCTGAAACGGATTCTCGTCAAAGTCGGGAGTCTTGATCTGGACAGGGGCTGGCGATGGAGGCGGTGGGAAGGGTGGCGGCGGGGAGGGGTCGGAGAAGCTCCAGTCCCAGCCCCCCGGAAGATCTGACGGGGAGGCGTCTCTGCGGAAGAACGCCGCCGCTGGTGCCAGCCCGACGAGCGCCAACAGCAGCACGGCAAGCAGGGCGAGCAGCCGCGGCGCCGCCTTCTGCCGAAGATGCCGCCGCCGGGCCATGTCACGCCTTCGCTCGCAGGCGATTCCCCTAGGATGACCTGCACCACAGGTGGTTGGTCGGTGACAAGAACTTCGCGGCCGGCCGTGACGCTGTTATGGGACGAATCGGCGGACGGGCGTACAGGTACTGGTACGCGAGTAGCGACTCGCGAGATAATACAGCAAGTATTTTATCTTACCCTTAATACGTATCGATCAATACTCAGTAAGCACTCGTACATGGACAGGTAGCGACTACACCGCGTACGCGTGGGTGGCGACGACATATAATCCTTACACGATATAGGTAGCGACGCGGGTATGTACACTCATAATGGTCGTCCGGCGGCCGCCCGCTGCAGTAGCGACTAGATGTAGCGACTAGTTAAAAAGGGAGAGCAGTAATAAGCAATAAGACCACTACACTCGGCATAGATTCCAAAACGTAATCCCCATAATCTGTACGGGTACTGCCGCGTACCCGTAACTCCATAATTTCGGCCCTTTTGGAGAGTAGATACCAAATCCGGCATAGCACGGCTACCGGTACCCGCTTCTCCATTAAGGAAAGAATCCTCGTTTGTAGTGCGCATTTGTTAAAGCCCTGATGTAATAAAAGATCCCCGTACGAATAGGCAATAAGCGGCGTAGCACCAGCGTTACGACTGGTTGCAGTGCAAGGAGCGTGCCCCTTTCCGGTGCCACAGTCCACAGATACGATAGAAGTACTCTAGTACCCATTCTGCGTCTTCTCATGTTACTGCTTCCACCCTGCAGTCGCTGTAGAGGACCTTTCTGATTGTCCTTTTTTTTTGGTGATTTCCGATATCGCCTTCTGCTGCTAGGCTGCTAGCTCATGTAAATACAATAGAAGTACTGTAGTAGTATATAGTCGCGACAACTACTGGTACTCTTACTGCTGCAAGGGTGCTAGCACACGGGTGACGCGGACCCTGTGCATAGGACATGAATGTTCTGTAGATCGGAGGATAGGGATCCACGTGTAGGACTAGACAACGCTGCAGGTATGTATTTAAGCTTATATATTAAAATGTTTGACGACGACGCTTGTGCATCACGCCACGTTGGCGCGCAGCCCTCTACAGGTATAGCGACCATATCCTGCTGTAAATCTATGGACAGCACCCTTACATATATTGGCGGCTTGTCGTTCGCGACTACTGATGGCGCGCGTACGACGCTAAAGGCTAGGGTTCTGGCGGAAACAGGGTGCCGGTACAGGGTACGAATACGGACCTTCCACTTTTTTTATGGACCAACTTTTGTCCGGGCACGTTCGTGATGCTGCTAACGGGGATTTTGGCATTAAAAACTACCTGTTATAGTACATTAGTACTAGCGCAGCGACAGCAGTATCCTGGGCGCCCGCCAGGTGCGCGCGCCGCTACACGGCGGCGCGGGCGCTGCGGGCGCCACACACTTCCTTTAACCTCACCGCATCCTCCTGCCCCTCCCACTCGGCTGCCCCTCGTCAGGGGCCTACGCCCGTGCCCTGCACCAGGGCTATAAGAGGTTATGATGCCCTCCTAGCCTCACAGCGTCGCTTCCCGCTGTGTGCTCCGTCTCGATGCGCCGCGCCCGCCTGCACGGCGCGCCCTCCTGGCCATGTCGCCCGGTTTTTCCGTGAGCGTTTGTATGTCCGACAGCCCGCCCCCGCCGCCGCCAGGCGCCGGCGGATCCTCCGACCAGTGGCCCGCACTCGGCCAATCCTTTGGCCCCCTATCCCCTGCCTCCTGGGGACAAGTCAGCTTTGCAGCGGCGCAGCACGCCGTGCAGATCCAGCAAGATGCCTCAGCCGAGCAGATGTCTCAGCTGCTCGCGCTGATGCGAGACATCGCGCACGATGCTACCACGGCCGCCGTCCGCGCGGTTCTGCAGGCACATGACCTGCCCCGGCTCTCTCTCCAGCACCAAACGGCGCAGCCGGAGCCCGCGCCTCCGCCGCCTGCCGCCCCCGTGCAGCCGGAGCCAATGCCTCTGCCGCCTGCCGCCCCCGTGCAGCCGGAGCCCGTGCCTCCGCCGCCTGCCGCCCTGCGCAGCCGGAGCCCGTGCCTCCGCCGCCGCCGCCGCCCGCGCAGCCGGAGCCCGTACTTGCCGCCGCCACCTCAGCGCCCGCCGCTATCCGGCACGCCGCCATCCGCGCAGCCAGAGCCCGTGCCTCTGCCGCCTTCCGCCCCCGTGCAGCCGGAGCCCGTGCCTCCGCCGCCTGCCGCCCCCGCGCAGCCGGAGCTCGTGCCTCCGCCGCCTGCCGCCCCCGCGCATCCGGAGCCCGCATCTGCCGCCACCACCTCAGCACTTGGCGCTATCCAGCACCCAGCCATCCCTTCAGTCGCCGCCATCTCGCCAGGGCCAGCGCCACCGACAAGGCCCCGCTCTCCCGAGAGGACTATGAACCGTATCGGTGCTGGTTTCCTGGGCTCTATCAACTTCGTCACGATGTGCACCGGACTGGACCTCGCCTTCGCTATCAGCGTGCTCAGAAGGTTTCAGTCTGCCCCGCAGAAGACCCTGCCACCTCATGTGTGCTCTGCCATCTCAAAGGCACCCCTGGCCTGGGCATCACCTACGGGGCCACTGAACCGGGGGGGGGGCTCGCCTCGTAGTCTACTCAGACTCCGACTGAGCAAATGACACCAGCTACTGGCGCTCTCAGTCCGGTGCTATCAGCGTGCTCAATGGTGCCGCCATTGGATGGGCTCATCAAAGCCCTGCCAGAACCTACTCACACCCTGCTGCTTAGACAAGCATGGGCACTAGTCAACTGTATGACCGGCCTATGCTTGAGAGGGGCTGTTATAGTACATTCGTACTAGCGCAGCGACAGCAGTATCCTGGGCGCCCGCCGGGTGCGCGCGCCGCTACATGGCGGCGCGGGTGCTGCGGGCGCCACACACTTCCTTTAACCTCACCGCATCCTCCTGCCCCTCCCACTCGGCTGCCCCTCGTCAGGGGCCTACGCCCGTGCCCTGCACCAGGGCTATAAGACTACTCCTACGACGACGGCCTTCCACACCCGCGGGTTTCATGCACGTACCATCGCGAACTGGTACGTCGCGCGGCCCACGGCTCCCTCGGCGCGCGGCTGCCTACCGCGCCTGCGAGCGAGATGGCGGCGGCCGCCGCAGCGTCCAGCAGCCAATTCGCCAGCGGCACAGGCAGCAGCGGATTGCGGGCCGGATCGGTGGTCGCCTGACTCGTCGGTACGCTGACCAACGTTAGACGGTTCGAGTACGGGACGGCCGACGAGCCCGTTGGTGTTGCTGATGCGGTTCGACATCGGCGCACCAAGGACCGCCCATATGCGGTTGCGGGATTCGCGAACGGCGTGGATCGCTGCTCCTCCATGGCGCTAGCGCCGGTCTCGACGGCATGTAGGGCAGAGGAGGCCGGAGTAGGTAAAGTGACTGGTCGCGACGGATGGCTGCGACGTGTGATGGCTGCGCAATTCGAATTCGGGCGGTCAACGCCACCTGATGTGGTGGCCGCGCGTGTTGCCATCCTGCCGGGCGATAGTAGTGTATCCGCTGGCATTTCGGCCGCCATGTAATCGACGCGGAACTATACAAGCAACGCGAGAATCATTCAGGCAGAAAACTGGTCCTTGAGCCGTGGCGGGAAAACGTACCGCCAAGCAAGGACCAATTTATGGAGCAGTTTTTGTACGAGGAAACTGGTCCTTGGGCCGCGGCCGCACATGAAGGACCAGTTTTTTACGAGTACGTTAGCTACCCGTTACGACTACGAACCGAAAAGTTGGTCCTTCTTTTTAGCGAGTGGAAGGTCGCTAATACAAGGTAAGGAGCATTGTCACGCAACTGGCCACACCAGCGTTTCGAAAAAGTAAGGAGCATTGCCATATTTCCTACCTTTCTTGGGAGAATTTCGCGAAAAGTGAAAAGCTAGACCCCTTTATATCAACCTGAGCGGCTTGCTTGTAGGGGCCGCCGTTGCGTAATGCCGCCGTCTATGCGGCTGTGGAATGTTAGCTACCAGCAGGCGCGATATCACTTCTAACAGTATTTAGTGCAGTATTGATTGCGCGCTTACGCACAGAGTGATTGCGGACCTTCTCCCGATCACCCACCAAGAAGGCGCGTCGCGACGCTCATTCCGCCGGCGTTCATACAAGGGAGGCCGAAAATAATCGCGTTGATTTCATTGCTTCGTGCGTAGAGGGTAGAAGAGGTGCTAGCCGAGCCCGCGATCGTGCGTGGTATCCGATGAGGTGGGGTCGGCCACCCGGTGGACCGAAGTGCGTGATATCAATAGTTTAGAGTGCAGCGCGGGTGTGGCCAAACGCTGAGAGTCGATATTTTCTCGATGCCCAACTATCCCATCTCGATGCCCAACCATCCAGGCAACCATCCCAGCCATCCCATCTCGACGCCCAACCATCCACCTTGGACCGGCTGCTAATAAGCCGTACGGTGTCAGGTGGTGCGAATAGTGGCAGGCTGCCCAGGAGATAGGATTTCCATATCCGCATTTATAAGGGGCACCATATCATGCCAACACTCGATAGGTTCAGTATCAGGTGCTGAACTGGGTGTGTGAAACAGATATGTTTCATGCGGGTAGCTTTTCTTATATTTTGAAAGAAGCGGTTTCCAGGATTGTCCTACTTGTGAGGACCACCTGGGCAGCATAGCAATAATAGCTCTTGCGTCAAAGCAGGGTGACTCTTGTCTTTGCATCTCAAAATGATGCAAGATGGATAGGGCTGTGTCATCATACACTGGATTGATGAACACAGTTTTACCTTTGTCTTGTTGTAGAAACAATTTTTTCAGCACAGCAATAATCTGAACAGAAAGCATCATATGTTGAGGCACATGCATCAAATGTGACTGGACCATAGGCATAATTCAGTCTCTTTAATTCTGCTCGGCCAAACACAACATACACAGTTGGACATACATTTGATTTTGCATATTTGTTAGTTTCAGTGTCATTCTTTAGACTGTTGTTTTTGGTACGCATTCTGCGCACTCGAGATCTCTTTGCATGATAGTCAGGTCGGCATGCAGTCTAGCATGCGTCTTTCTGTCTTTGACATTTTGTCGACACTTTCTCTGCACCCTGTCTCGTCGTCGAGGTCGGCAACGAGGTGTGAATGAGCACATGAGCGCACCCATGAGCTTCATGCTCAGGTTGCGAGTCGGAGGGGTTCAGTGTCGCGGGAGCGCAATGCTCAACCACATCGACATATGTATCCTCGATCTCATGCAGGGGCTGATAAGACAGTTTGGCAATGCGTGCATTTTTGCATGGACTCGGCGACATGTCGGTGTCAATTGTCTCAATTACATTGAGAGGCACAGGTTGGCATGCCGCCCAACACCGTCATTTATTTTTGTGTAATAAGTCGATCCTGTCGACTTGCTTGACAGCCACTTTGGCTCTGAACTGTTCTTTGTCCCGTTCGGACGCATGGCGGCATTCATAAATTGAGTGGCCTTATTTGCCGCATTTGGCGCACTCACCAGAGAAGCTACTCTTTTTCGGTGGGCGACTGGGCAAGCTATCCTGAGCAGTATGGCGACTCGGGGCAGAGCTGGTCGGCGCTCCGTTGTTGCGCGACCACTACGGGTTTGGGAAGGTCGGCATGTGACGACGACCCGAATACTCCTCGTAGTGACGCTTGTGGGCCTTGATGTTGGCTTGCTTCTTCTTGGCGCTCTCGACAGCGAGGCGGTGCTCCTCGTCGATAGCCGAGAGATGTCTGAAAAGCACTTAATGAGTCGAGACGGTCTCCGCCCGCATCACTCATCCATGCCGCCTCGTGCGGGATGCGGGCCGATATCGGCGGCTTCCTGTGTTCATCCTGTAGTAAGTACTGCTTTTAGCGGTGGATTCGATACTACTGGCTTGTCTGTAATTCACTACACCAGTAGCAGCGACCTCTGTAGTACTGCTGTACAGCATGACTCTAGCGCCGTATACACACCCGTAAAGTTATATGGTGGTAATTCATCATCCGCCTGATCAGTACAGCACGACGACCGATAACCCCGCGATCGGCCGACCACACGAATAGCATGCAGATCGACCGACAGCAGGCGACTAGTCGCTACTCCCTACCGTATCCCAAACCAGCTGCCGCTGCAACTCCGTCGTGCCGGCCCGCGCGCCGCGACTGGTCCAGTGCTCGTAGTATATGCCAACCACCTGCACGCCAGCTCTGCAGCCCTACAACCTGGTTCGAGTGGCGCGCGCGTCGCTTTGGGAGTGGCTTGGGACGACCCGGCGCGTCATGGCCCAGCGGTGGCAACAGCCTCAGCAGCCGGCGTCTCTGCTGCTTGCCGTGCAACTGCTGGTGCTGGCCGCCGTGGCACCAGCAGCTGCGTTCTACAAGCCCCCCGACCCGGACAACCCGTTTTCGGGTGCGTTCCATCGCCCTCCCCTCCGCCTTCTCCCTAGGCGCCTTACGACGGCCGGCGCGTCGCGGCCGTCGGCTATGACGCCCAGGGCGTTGCAAAGCACTCGTCCTGGCTCGAACAGGCGTGGCAGCGGCGACGCACCCCCTCCCCCCCTTATCCTCCCGTTCGTTTCTTAGTGATCCTGTGTCTCGAAAGAATTTTGCGTCCATCTGGCCGCCCTTGCCCCTGTCCTGTCCTTTCAGCGGCGGGGTCACGCCGGGGCTTTCTGTCGCGGAGTGCCGCTGCGCCTTTTCGTTTGTGCCGCCGAATCGTCGCGCGTCGCTGCCACTATCAGTACGACTAAGGAAGAATGTACAGGTGCTAGCGAGTACCAGTTGTTCAAAACACAGCAGTAGCGCGACCATATAGCTTGTACCTGTAGCGACTGCTCGTACACCATGCCGTGGCACGATTACTATTCATGGAAAATTCACTCCATTCCGCGCTACAGGGTAAGGATTACTATCATGTAAGGACTCTGTCCGTGCACTCAACTGATGACTGCAAGTGCCGGTCGTATCAAATTCGGCGAGTGTGTTCTCCCCGGCTCGGCTGGACTCGACGAGTACCAAAAGTGTTTACAGACTTTCTACGCGCTTAGCTCCGACTCCCCACCCGTTCCCATCGTTGTCCTGGTCCCCCCCCGCCCCCCCGCGCGCCCCGCCCTCTGCACGCGCTGAACTTACTGCTTCGCACGTTGGGCTCCCTCGAGCTCCACTACGTCGTCGTCTAATACCCTCTCCGATCGCCTATTCATTGATGAGCTTGGGGACCCTGCCTGGATGAATGGAGCGGTCTCTGCCCTGTGCCATTTATTCCATCAACACGAGGCTGTAGAGACGATTGGCTCACTCGGGCAGCCGCCCCGTCATCTAGCCACCACTTTTGAATTTCTCTTTGTTTGTGCCCTCGGTGCTGCAGCCTTTGTGATGGGTGGCGAGGATGCCAGCGCAAGTCGGTACCCGTACCTGGTATCAATTCGCAACAACGTGCAACCCGGGGAGGACGTGCATCACTGCGGCGGCGCCCTCATCTCGCCCACCACAGTCCTCACGGCCGCCCACTGTGTGGACGACTTCCGCGGCACGATGCCCGAAATTCACATCGGCCGCTACTGCCAGGGCCAGTGCACCGGTGCGCTGTCGCGGTACAACAACTTCGAGGTGGCGCAGGCGAAGAGTGTATTCGTGCACCCTGATTGGCAGCCTTGGAACACCTTGACGGGCAGCGACATAGCCGTCTACGAATTGACCCGGTGGGTGCCGTGTGTCATCACCATTTTCATCCACGCACAGTGCGCGGCTGAGCCACGCGGGTGCCGACGTACCTCCGAGAAATGATTTAAACCGCGAGAAAGCGCCGCCCGACCTGCCCCTCTCGATACAAAACATAGCGATTTAAGGAAGCGCTGCTCGGACCACCAGCCTGCCGTCTTTTCGCTTTTTCTTGTCGCTTTGACGGCACCGGAACGGGGGCATCTTGGCCATCACTAACACCTGCGCACTCGCCGCCTGCAGGCCCGCGGCAACAAGGCCTGTCCGCGTAGACGTCCGGGGAGCTTTTGATCTCCGGGCCTCGCCTGAGCTACATGTGGTGGGGCTGGGCTCAGACGAGACAGATAAACTTGTCGACATTCTGCAGGAGGCCACTGTCCCCTACCGCCCACTCCGCAGCTGCAGAGCGGCCTTCAGTTTCGCGCAGTCGTCCGGCCAGCTACAGCAGGTGCCCCCTGAGTTCTCAGTGCTCGACAGCATGATATGCGCCGGCGGAGACACCGCCGCATGCAATGGTGATTCAGGCGGGCCGCTGCTCGTCAAGGGCAGCCGGGCAGAAGACGACCTGGTGGTGGGCATCGTGTCCTATGGTATCTCGTGTGTCGCCAACTCCAAACTCATTCTACCATCCATCTACACCCGCGTCAGCTCCTTCGAGTGGTGGCTGTACGAGTTCCTGCCGAACAGCGCGCGCCCCCAGCGCCCGCCCCGCCCCCCCACCCCCTCCCCGCCGCCCCCCTCCCCGCCGCCCCCTCACCCCCCGGCACCCCCTAGCCCCATCGCCAACAGCAGCTTCGTCTTTTCCCCCGGCTTCCTCTGCATTGGCGACGCCCTGGACTGGCTCCCCAACACGAACGAGGTCGCCTGCCGCATCCTGTGCCTGGGTAATTTCGAGTGCCAGGTGTACGGCCATGCGCCCCCAGGCGTCTGCACTCTACGCAGAACCTGCACCCGCAAGATTGCGTTTCCCGGGGCCGTCAGTGGTGCCCCCCCTTCCCCCCCCCCCCCCCCGGAAATGTCATTTTGTACATATGCAATTTTGCTGTTTATGTCCATCACGAGATGAGGGTTTCCACGGATTGGTAAAGAGGGAACAAGGATACTGGTCTGCACCACTACACCGGCTGTCTGAGACGCGGATGTCCTTGTCTGTGCAGGTGAGAAAAAGGCGTGACAGCGGTCAGGGCAGGCGGAGCTGTCCGCAGCGATGCGCCCCGCACCTGCGCCCATCCAAGGACTGTGCTCGCAGTTCTTGTGCTTGCAGCTGTTCCAATGTGGATGTGATTGCGGAGATGATTTCCAGCCGGGAACCTTTAAGTGTAAGGAAATCGAGACTATGCGCATATCCTGCACAAACGCAAATGGTCCACTGATACATAACGTTTTTCACCCCTCTCCCTTTGGAAAGAGGAAACAAACTGTGAAAATGGAGAATAAGTCATATTACAGAACAAAAATCGGACGCAAAGGCGCAAAATATAGAATGATTATTTTGTGGCCCGCGGACCGTATAAAACTGTACGGTATTGGATCTATGGGGTGTTTTCGATGTGAATATGAATAGAACCGTCCAATTCTAAAATACATATACCTGGCAAAGTTTGCATAAAGTGTACCGTGACAGCGGTTCAATGGGGTAGCGGGTCCGAAAATGATAAATGGCTTTGCAGCATCAAGCTGGAAGAGCCGGGTGGGGTATTTGTGGTATATTCTGATAATGTACTCCACGATGAATATGGTTTGTTCCTTTCTTTGGGAAAGGGGGGGGGGACGGGGGTCGAAAACGATCATATACAGCCGTGAACCCAAAGCGTGGTTACGGAATGGAATGGAATATTGTAGCATGAGACCAATGACATTTTGGCGCGAGTGGCTAGTTGCCGGCGAGGTTGGATGCGGGGAGCCCTTATATTACACTACGTTAACATGTCTGGCCAAGTAGGTCAATGGATCGGCGCGCCCCAGGCAAGGAAGGGTGTGTGTACATGTGTATGTATATTTACACATATGCGCGAACTGTAGATTCCGCATCGTGTCCTCTGTACACTTTATTGTGAGCAGATTCATTATTCAATTCATGGCTGCAACGTCGTGGATTATTTATGCGCGAGTTCATTGGCGGCTCTTCGAGACTGCCCAATCGTAATCGTACACCCAAAAAATGCAGACTTTTGTGGAGGACGGGATAGTATCGCCATCTACTACACCGCAGTGGTACCCAGCACGGCGGGTCGACAGGGCGCAATAATATCAACTGGAATGACGCTGCCTGAATAAAGCTCCTGCTGCTGCTTGTACAGTGTTGCTATTTATCATCGTTTTCCATGTATAAAACAATGAAATAATATGTGAGTTTAGACGGCAAAAAGTCAGTATGTATAATACGTCAGCACAGCGGCGCATGTGCATCTGGCCTGGCTTACAATTGCCGATGCCAGCAGCACATATATTAGGACTTGGCGGCGAAGGCTGACACTGGACTGCACACCCCCATTAGCCACAGATGCGTGGCGGTGTACTTACCAGGTTCTGCCTGTGCCGCGACTGGCGGTATCTATCTAGGGCCTCGGATGTGGGCAACTGCACCCTCTAACTCGAGCGCCAACGGGAGCTCTGGTGCGCCAACTAGGCTGCAGGGTACGCTGGGTAGGGACCAGGGCCTCAGAGGTCGGTGACGAAGAAGCCTGCGTGGGGCCAATGCACAGCCACGTCAGAGGCAGCTGCACGTCTCCACATGCCAAACTTGGCGACTGGCTCCCTTAACGCGGCCTGCCAGCTCCAGTGGCTACACAACAGCACTCCCCGGTGCAATTCAGCTCCCATACATACCGTTAACACATTGCAGGTTCGGGGAGAAATACCGCTATTGACCCCCCTTGCCCCAGGGTCCCCACCCTGCTCTGCAAGTAACGAAAAAATATTATCATAAAGTCCCGATATAGTTCCGATACAGTAACGAAACAATCAGAATATCGTAGAATACACCGTACGGAAAGATAACCGCAGAAATGCCGCCGCAATGTCGCGACACAGTTTGCGGTACGTGAGATCAATTACATGCGATATGGCACTTAAGAGCTCGAGGACTGAGTGCGGATCGTGTGGGTGTCTCATGTGCCGACAGACACCGTGCGGCAAATAACATCGGAGGAATCAATCCGCTAAGCAGAGGGCTGGGCAAGCGGGGGCGCGCGAAGGTGGCGGTGGTTTGGGTGGGTGGGGGGGGGGGGAGGGGAGTACCTGTGTCCAGGGTGTTATCCTCGCTAGTACGGGAGCAGTCATCGTGCAGGTAGCAGATGTCCCGGCGCGGGTTGTGCGTAAACAGCTTGCAGCGGCTGTCGCGGCGGCACTCGTCCGCACACTCGCTGCGGCTGATGCGGTCGATCTCCTGCGCAGCGGCAGCGCCCCCCGCACGTGAGCCCAACTAGGGGAGGACCGTGATGTGATGCGGGTTGGGGTGCGTGCGGGCGTGCGCTGCCGCACCTCGTACTCCCTGTCGTCGCAGCCCCAGTCGTACAGCCAGGTGGGGCTGGACATGCCGCTGCGGCGGATGGCGGACGTGTACTGGCTGTCACTGTCGCGCATGCAGGCGGCCTTCAGGTAGCAACGCCCGCGGCGGGTGTCCATGCTCACGGCGGCGCAGTCGTCGTCGTCGGAGCACTCCTCTTGGCAGGCCACGATGGAGTCGGTGTCGATGCGCTGTGGTACAGGGACCGGGGGCGTGCTCAGCTAGCCAACCGGCAGACACCTCACGCAGCCAGCCGCGCTGCTCCAGTCCAGTGACAAAGGCAATCGCGCGTGGCCTTACCCTCAGCGAGCCGCTGCGGCAGTTGTAGCCGGGAATGATGTCGTACTCCTGGAACACCCGCCCTGAACCAACGGGCGGTAAAGCTGACAGCCCCTGCTTGAAGCCTGCAGGGGCGAATGGCCAAGAGCATTGAGCGGCAAAATCGACGAGTATTTAGCATTAAGTCAAGGAGCGTACATGAATCGACCAGTGGTGCAGCCTGCGAGCCGGATTTAGTACGTGGTCAGCCGCTGGAAAACCATTTGTGTGATCACTCGACACGGCATTCGAAGAAAAAAAGGTGCGAGGATCATGTCGCTAGTCGCTACAGCATGCGGCGACGTCCAGACTCCGAGATGCTACTGCGAGTACTCCCGTACTGGTTTGGATTACAAAAGCGCAAGCAACAAGAGACTACCACGTAGTAGCGACTACAACGTTACGGGCAACTTCAATAAAGCTGCCTGAAGCCCACGCGAGAACTGGTGCTGGTACCGATGCCTGCCGGCATTTCCTATTACGTATATTACTGTGCAAGAAATCTTATTGGCACTAAGGATTAATCCCTACCGCCATCTACGGGTATAAGCCCCTAGATCTAATTCGAACATATATTTGGTATAGTTCTGCGATAGTTTCGTCCAGCAAAATTGGGCTCTGACAGGTACAGGCACGCAGGTTCTCATACTGTCTGCGGTGTTCTATATATTTATGCCGCGGTAAACCTGTTATTATGCCGTTAAAATACCGCAGCAGCAATTTCGCTGAAGTCAGACTGCGCAGCCGATACGTACATTCTGATAACACAGGTACAATACCACCCGCTGAGAAGGCACGCGGGCGAAACCAATAACGGCATTCGGCCGGCCTGTCTGGACCAGCGGATATTCTGAAGGACGGCCTCCGCCGGCCTGTCTCACCTGAGACCTCGTCGTTGTTGCTGTCCCGGATGTTGCAGGTGTCCTTGAAGTAGCAGTCGCCGCGCCCCAGATGGTACGTGTACGCGGCGCACCGGGCGTCGTCGCCGCACGCGCGCTCGCAGTCGGTGCGGCTGACGTCGCGTTTGATCTCGCGGTTGGGGTCCTTGCACGCGATGCCCTCGATCACCTGGAACTGGGCGCCGTCGGAGCCCCCCGCCCGGGAGAACGGCGGCGGGCTGGCCACGCTGGTGCTGCCAAGCTTCTGGGCTGCAGCACGACAGCGGATACACGCACAATAGATCGGAACAATCAGAAATGTTTCTTTTAAGGAGTTTTGGCCGAGAAGCACAAGGAGCTCCGAGCGCCACGGGGGGGGGGGGGGGGGGGGGGGAATCCGCTTTCGAATTCGAGCAGGCGCTCACCCGATATCTGGATGTTGGACCTTGACTGCTCGTCGCAGTTGTCCTTGAGGAAGCACTTACGCGTGTTTGTGTTGTACGTGAACCAGCGACAGCTTGGGTTCGCGGCGCACTCCACTCCACAGCGCTGCACGTTGTTGATGTCGTCGAAGCGCTGCGGTACAACATCGGCAGAGACGAAGTCAGCACGCAGAGTGTCCCGGACAAAAAGGGCTCGAGCTAATGCGGCTGAGGGGAAGGGAATCCCACCTGCACATGGGGGCCATCGCACGCGAGGCCCTGCTGGTAGGCAAAGCGAATGTCGGTGACTTGGGGTACGGGGGCGGGCGTAGACCACCAGCTGGGCGGCGGGAAGACTGCGCGCGGCGTGGGGGCAGGCGTGGGGCTCGGTGTGGGCCGCGGCGCCGGGGAACTCCTGAACGTCTTCTCGCCTGCGACGTTGAAACCGCAACAGCACCAACTTTGTGAGACGCCATCCCCTTTCCGAGGTGCCATACGGAATGCTGTTGATGTTTTCACTCTATCAATACGGGTACGAGTATAACGAATACTTCGAAACTGAGCAGCGTTCACGCTGTGTCGCCGACTGTGAACACACCGGATGAAGTCCCAATGCTGTCAATATTGTCACAATTGCACTCTGTACGGGTACCTGTAGTGTGTGTTATTTCTAATGGTCCATCAGCGAGATAGCAGGCGCATGTTGAGAGGGGCAATGTTCACGCTGCCATACGTGTATTCATTTAATCGCCGAGAAGAATTGCATGGGTTGCAACATATTATGCATCGATATTAATAAGACCCTACTGTACGGGTCCCGGCGCCCCTAAAGTATAATTCAAAACTTTTGGTCTTACACAAAAAGCCATGTATAGTAAGCACGTGATGATGAAGATATATATATGTATATATATTAATAAGCCTGCATAGTAAACGTTCAATTAACCTTTAGTATACTAGCCGCGCAGTGGGCTTGTAAGACAATTCGCTATATTTACGGTATCTTTTCATATAACCTCTGGCAGGCGGGGCACCTTCGTTTTCGCACTGGTCTTATAACCGCGCCGGCACCCATACATGACAAAGCCAATGATTGAAAGTGTACACAAATCGCCGGCAGGCGCCATGGCGGCAGACCAACCACAAGTACTATTTTGCTGTGGCGCAGTGCCGCGGGAGTTGAACGGCGGTTGTAGGCGAGGGGCCGCACCACTGATGGCTGTCGAGTACGGGCTCTTGCTCGTGCAGCTGCTGCGCAGGATGCAGATGCTCCCTATGCCATTCCCCGGTGGAGCAAAGCTGTAGGCGGCGCACGCGGCGGTGGTGCGGCAGCTGTTGCGGCAGGTGGGCTCATTTGCGTTGCCCAGCCAGTTGAGGAAGCCGCCCAGGCAGAGGACGCCCTGGGAGAAGCTGAAGTCGGGGTCGAAGCCAGGCGAAATGGGCTCGGGGCGGGGCTGCACTGGGATGGCGCGCGGCGGGGGAGGGCGAGGGGCGGCGGGCGGGGGGCGGGCGGGAGGAGGCGGGGACGCGCGCGGCGGCGGGGGGAGCGGGGGCGGCGGGCTGGGCGGGGGCGGGGAGGGCGCGACGCGCTCCAGGTGCGGGGACAGAAACCCCTCGAAGGAGCTGACGCGCGTGAAGATGGTCGGCAGGCGGATGTTGGCGTTGACGCTGCACTGCACGCCAAAGGACACGATGCCCATCAACAGGTCCTCCTCCGGGCCCCTGCCCATCAGCAGGAGCGGCCCGCCCGAGTCCCCACGGCACGCGCTTGTGTCGGACCCGCCGGCGCACATCATGCTGTCGCGGATTGAGAACTCGCTCGGCAGGGCGAGCTGCCGCGAATCTTGAGCCGCGTTGAAGGCTTGGATGCAGTCGGGGTTGGGGCGGTAAGGGATGGTGCCCTCTTGCAGGACGCCGGCCAGCGAGCCGGACTCGGTCACACCCAGCCCCGCCACGCGAAGGTTACGCCAACCCCACAGGTAGGCGCTGCCCGGAGACGCTACGCGCACGGGCTTTGTGCGGACGGGCCTGCAGGAGGGGTATGTGCACACTGAGTGTTACCTCCCGCCTATGCGTCTGTTGGCGGCCGGCCACCTTCATGGGAGGGAGGCGGCGGCAGGGGGCGCCCACCGGCGGAGGGTGTAGACTGCGATGTCGTTCCCCTCGTAGATGCTTCGCCACTCAGGGTGCGTGAACACGCGGGTGGCGTCCACCTCCTCAAAGTCGTTGTACTGAGACAGGTCGCCGGTGCACACGCCCTGGCAGTAGCGCCCGACGTGAATGACCGGCATCTCGCCGGGGTCCAGGGCATCCAAGCAGTGCGCGGCGGTCAGGACTGAGGTGGGCGAGATGAGGGTGCCGCCGCAGAAATGCCTGGACTCCCCAGTCCGCAGCCTCTCGCGGATTGAGACCAAGTACGGGTAGCGTTCTGGGTCGGCATCCTCACCACGGAACACAAAGGCTGCACAGCAACGGAGACACACGCATGTGAGATTCAAATCCACGGCAGATGCCGGCAGATACTTAAGCATTGCCGCAAAATCATGCGCCAGTCAGATAACTAGCACTGGCAGCCAGCATCACTATAAAACTGCCTTGGCATGGAGGATCAGTGGGGGCGCAGAGCTTCATGCAGTGGGTCCAGAGGGCGGCGGAGACCGCCAGTTCAGAACGGTAAGCGGCCAGAGGGGAGGGCACAGGGGCACAATCTAAGGGAGGTTCAGACTGAGCGAGTTTCTCATAGATCGGCAGCGGCGGTCAGCAGATACCAGGACGGGAAGCCGGCCGTATGGCAGACGAGGTGGGAGAAGCGACAAAAGATCAAAAATGGTGCTACACAGCCTCAGAAGCACAGCCGAACGAGCGGCGAGGAGGACGCACGTTCGGTGCCGAGCGGAGGGCGGCAGGCAGGATGGGCCACTGTAGCCTTAGCAATTACGCGAGAGCGAGCATCGGGGCGGCTGCACGCTTCCGGTTAACAGGCGCAAGGATAGCCGACTCCTGACGACGGTTGGCGCATCGCGATCGTCAGGTGTCGCCCCGGTCCTGATTCGAAAGCAATGCATACACCGCGCAATGTACTGTGCGACGAGGCCCGGTACGACGCGCCGGTCGTCACGCACGGGTGGGAGCAGAGGCAGGCAGGGGCAGGGCGGCCCTCCGCACCGACGAAAGGGTTGATGAAGGGGTTGGGGGGCGGGGTGGACTGCACGGCGGGCGGCGGCGAGGCCCACTGGTTCAGGAAGCTCCAGTCCCACTGCTGCGCGGCGGCCGGAGGAGCGACAGCGAGCACTAGCGCCAGCAGCGGCACAACGAGCAGCAGCGGCACCGCTGGGATCCGACAGGGGGACAGCTGGCAGGCCATCTTGGGCCCGTCAACAGCTTCCCAGCGATGCGCTCGCAGACGTCGCCAGGTTGCAGGGCTGAGGAGTTCCCCGGGTGTGAGGTGGGGGCACTCTTTTGGGGTACTGGAGTTTGGTTGCACGGCCGGCGTCTGGGGAGCGCGCTCGGGGGGGGGGGGGGGGGGGTTATCCTACTTACTCGTAGCGATTCCTATGTACCAGCACAACTCACACAGCAGGCGATCGCTCGCGGCTGTGCGCGGTGTTGCCGTTTTGGGTGTACGCTATTTTTACGACTTAATCACCGAATAGTAACGAAGAAGATTTGATGCGCGGCGGGTTTTTTGTTCAGCGAGTTATTTATGCGCCATCACGTGCTCTCATCTGGGCCAGTCGTCGTTCCGCGCCGATTTGCTGATGATCATCTGCTCGGCCCACCGCCGTCGTAGTCCTGACCAGGCCGGGGTTGCGCTGAAGTCTTCCTTTCAGTACTACTGTAGTTAATACATGAGCTAGGCTGCAAACGGCGATCAGGGAAATCACCCGAAAAGGCAATAGTCGTCCTTTCAGTACTGTGCTCCGGCACTGTGGGCACTTCAGGCTGAACTAAATTCAGTGCGCCTGAGCCAAAGAGTCTCCAAAATTGGCCTGATGTGATGCCCGGACTGAAATCCGCTTCGAAACTCTCGTGGTGCATCACGCAGCTCGACATAATTCGTTCGTACAAAACCGGTGATGAGAATTGCCCTGCCGTCGGTAGTTTACACCCGTGGCAAGTGTCCATATCGAGGGCATGTGACAATGACGGGTCGTCGGTTTAGATCCGGAATTTAGATTCTCAAATGAATTATCCGAATGAAATACGACGTTCCCCGGCATTTTCGCGGCCGAAGACGGCCAAATAAACGTACCGTGGCGTGCCGCCATTTTTTGGTCGGGTTATATTATTGGCCGTTTTCGTCATTAAATAAGGGTCGTGCCACACTGGAACAACTATAATTACATGAGCTAGCTGCAAATGGCAATCAGGATATCGTGCCATATTGTCGTGCCTTCGTTTTCATACGAGTAGCTGCGAGATCCGTTTACTACACGAAGTCCTTACGCGCGGTCATGTCACGCCTCCGCCAAAAACGCCGACTGGGTATACCGCCTGCGGAAAATCTGCCGTACTGGTACCAGTACTCGCTCCTAAATCTATTATTTTAATTATACATAAGGGCTTTCACAAAAGCGCACTACACACAGAACTAACTTCAACTGTGGAAGGTTGCCAGCAAAAGAGAGACATAAGCCTGAAACCAAGGTCGAGCCGGAGGACAGGGAGCCAAGAACCAAGAAGGAGCCAAGGGAACCACGAAATCACTTAGCAGCCAGGGACCAAAGGGACCCCCGCCCCGGGGTAGGCTATCAGCCGCGGCGAGGACGCTTGCAGCCAATGACCCGGGTCATAGCAACACATGCCGACGAGCGACGCGACGCAGGCGCAGGAGTACCATCACGTGCCGCACGCGCGGACGCGACCCCGCCAAGAACGTTGTCTGCATGTGCCATGTTGATGAGCAAGGAGAAACGGCGGCGCCACGCAGACAAGAGCTGGCCGATTTTTTGGCCAGTGTGTGTGTGGCTAGCTTTCGCGAGCTCCACCAAGAAAGCCTCGGCGTGCGGGGCCAGCGAGCCAAACTCGGAAACGGCGAAAGGAACAAAGCGAAGCATGCCGGCGGCGTTTCGGACACCCTCGTCATACTTCTGGATTTTGTGGCGCTCTGCAGCCCTCAAAGCAGTCGTTGGATCCGAGCTTGACACGCCGAGGATGGGGGCAATGGTGGTATCGATAGCAACCGTGTTTCCGCGGATACCGCCATATCCGAAAAGCCCAACATCGGCCGGCCGGCCGTCGCTGCCCTTTGTGACAATAATGGCATACTCTGTACGGGTACTGTATGATCGTAGCATCATTCATGTACGAGTACCTGCTGTATCGTATGTGTGCGCGCGTGTGTCACGCGCCACAATACGAGTACTGGTGGATGATGAATCATGAGACGAGTCCTACTGGTACCGGTACACTGTTCAGTAGTAGTTACGGGATAATACGCATGTGCGTACCCGTAGCGGGCACAAGTATAATGTGCCTGCCTCTGGAACATCAGTTGTATACTTGTGTATAAACTGATGTGTCAACTACATGTGCGGAGGTCTCTAAGCGACGACCTCCTGTTCGACACTTCGAGGCACGACTCTTCACGGTGACGCGCTTAGCAGTGCGCGTGCCGCTTGGTGGTGGCTAGCTGTGAGCTAGCCATACGCATAAATAGCGGCGGGTGGTGACAACGTTGTAACCATTGTTTCTTTCTCTCTCTGCTGCCTTCTTTGTGTTTACGACAGCCTTGGCTGCTTGACCTGCGTGAGGCACCCGAGACTGCCGCACTGGTTTCGGAGCGACTGTTGCGCTCCTTATTCTAGCTTCCACTGCTCAACCTGCGATACCTCGACTGAGCAGTTCGACATGTCTGAGTCGATGAATTCTGCTGGCAAAAGCCGAGAGCAACTGCTCAACGAGGAAAGTTCAGTCGACCTGTCGACTACTGAGGTTTGTGCTGCCGTGGTGGTGACTTACGGTAAGGGTCACTCGGTCGAACGCCAAGTGATTCTGACGACTGAACCGAACGCTAGATCGACTCTTTTCATACCAGTCGGAAAGTCGACAGCATCTGACATTACTGTGCGCGGCACGGCTGTGCGGAAACTCCGCGAGGAAACTGGTCTGCTTGTCTCTGAGGACGACTTAGAACTGTTTGACGTTCTCATCATAGATGGCATGAAATGTTTCTTATATGCATCTAGGCTATCATCCAGAAAGATATTCAGTGAGATGCGCACGCCTGAAATGCGCACGCCTGAAATGAGCACGCCAGGAAGGTCGCACGCTCTAGTCATATATCGCACCTAGCTGCACCAGTAGCTGCTGTACTGGACTGCCGGAGCAGCTCGGTACAGTGGGACTGAAGTCGACGACTACTGCCGGACTTGCACATGCTGATCAACGACCTGCTGTGACTGCGACCTGGGAGCTCGTCGTATAGCCGTTCATGTTTCGGCTCAAGTACAAGATCCTCAACGAGAAGCTTGCATCATCTATAGTAGCATTTGCACCTGCATTTGCATCTATAGTAGCATCTGCACCTGCATTTGCATCTATAGTTTGCATGCAGGTAAGTTTGTTACTACAGATGACAGCAGGACGTGCTGATGGAGTGCCGGTAACTTCCGCTGAGTACGCGTCAAGAATATGTCGACATACCGGCGATATCTCGACAGGAGATAAGCAACGAGTCGACACGCTGTTCGGCGACCTTTGCTATGGTCTTTTAGTGGCGCCCGTTCTCTCGGTAAGTCGCCTCGGCACAAAACTGCATGAGCCTGAGAAGTATGCTAAGCATCTGGCTGCTAAAACATGCTTTAAGTGTGGTGAGGCTCACCTTCTGAAAGACTGCCCTAAGATGAAATAGGGGTGCCCTTATTCTGCTGCTGACAGCTCAGTAGATAGGGATGTAAGTGATGTTTGTGTTACATCATGCTGTCCAGTAACTGTCGAGTCGCATGATTGCGAAGTTACTGTTGCCGATATGTCATTGGCACCTGAGGTATCCGCATTATTGTCTAATGCACGTCTGAATGACGATATACCTGTGACGAGTACATGTTCGAGTGACGATGTCGTCATCTCTAAGAGTAGTAACGACTATGTTGAGTCGCCTACTGATGAGAACTCGAATAGTGTACGCGAGTCTGGTACGACTTTGCCAGTAGCCTGTGTAACGGGTGCTCGGAAAGTTTTGACTCATCGTCGCGTAAAGGCTCTAAGGCGTCGTATGCCTAGAAAGACTGCAGTCAGTGCCGAGTGGCGACTGGTCGATAGAGTCTTCGATCCCCTACATGAGATGTTCCAGTTTACGCTGGAGGGCTGTGCAGATAATGAGGGTCTGAATACCCATCGAAACTTGCCGTTCTGTTCAGAACAAGATTCGATATTATCGCGCGACTTGTCGAATGAACGTGTGTTTATTCACCCTCCATGGCATATGACTGAGTCTATTGCGAGGCATTTTGAGCAATGCCGCAGTAGGGCTAAAGAACATACTGTAGGAGTGTTTGTATTGCCTGCATTTGATAGATTCAGTGCTTTGACAAAGCATTGGAAACTATTGCAGCAATACCCGGCAAAGACACCTTTGTTCACCAGGTGGTCTGATAAAAATGCCACAGTCCAGGAAGATGTTAGACCGCCAAAGTATGGGGTTAACATTTGGTTAGTTGATGCTAACTGTGATTTTCCTGATGACTTTGTACCTAAAACTGTCACAAGTCCAAATGTGAGTTTTAACGTGGACTCTGCAAAAGTTGCAGATTCTAGCGTTGGTATTGGTGAACGTGCATCTGAGTCTATAAATGAGTGTGATGCTGTCAATGTGACTGATCCATCATTTTGGAGTATGCAAAGGCAAAGTTTGCCTCAGATTGCTTCTTTGACTCGTTGGGATGACCCCAGGCCATTGTTGAAAGTTAATGTGACAATTAACGATGACGCCGTTGTGGATGCACTGGTTGATAATGCGGCATCTTTAGATTTTATATCTGAGGACTTTGTGCGCAGAAACAACTTGCAGATACAAAAGTTGAAAGCCAGAACACCTGTCCGTTTGGCTAATGGTCAACGTGTCTCATGTTGCCATACAACTGTTGTGTCTCTGTCTGTTGGAGGACATGTATTTGAGAATCGAGTATTTTATATACTGCGTGAGCTCAAAGTCTCCGACATTGTATTGGGTTTAACTTGGCTTGATGAAGCGCAAGTTACCATTAAGTATGGTACGGAACGTATCATGACTTTAATGGATGGAACCCATGTACCTGTTGTAATAGTGGGTCGTACTCCTGCATGTAGCATGATTACTTCCACTAGGGTACAAAAGTTGATGCGCAAAACTGCTCGTGCGTCTAAGCATAATTCTTTGGCTGAATTCTATGTCGTTGAAATGTCGGTTATAAAGGATGATCCTGACCTGCATTTAGACAATGCTATGACACCAGAGCAAAAGGATGCTATTCGTCATTTGTTGTATGACGAGTTTCCTGAAATTGTGCGTCCAGTCAACAGGCCGCCTGTTCATCGGCCATGGGATCACAAAATTGAGTTAACTGGCAAAATGAAACGCCAAAGACTTAATCGTTTGTCTCCCGCTGAACGTGCTGAATTGGATCGCCAACTCAAAGATGCGATTGCCGCTGGACTTGTTCGTCCTAGTCAATCTGAGTTTGGTTCGCCTATTCTTTTTGTTAAGAAGGCAGATGGATCCCTTCGGTTGTGTGTCGATTTTCGTGGGCTGAACGAGGTCACTCGAAAGGATATGTATCCTTTGCCGCGAATTGATGAAACGTTGGATTCTCTCCGCGATGCCCGTTGCTATACCCATCTGGATTTAGCATCAGGTTATTGGCAGGTTGCCATTGCAGAGGAGGACATCCACAAGACAGCGTTTCAGACACCTGATGGTCTATGGGAGTGGACTGCAATGCCAT
This sequence comes from Tetraselmis striata, assembly GCA_006384855.1. NCBI lineage: Eukaryota > Viridiplantae > Chlorophyta > Chlorodendrophyceae > Chlorodendrales > Chlorodendraceae > Tetraselmis > Tetraselmis striata. The sequence continues at coordinate 113,158 of VCJN01002403.1, read as the reverse complement.
TTGGTTTGTGCAATGCCCCAGCCACTTTCCAGCGCATGATGAATGACATCTTGAGACCATTTTTGCGTGACTTTGTGGTGGTGTATCTGGATGATATATTATATATTCAGATAATATGATGACCACATAAAGCACCTTCGTTTAGTTTTTGAGAAACTGAATGAATATAATCTGAGGTTGCAATTAAAGAAATGTTTCTTTGGCATGCAATCTATCAATTATTTGGGGTATACCGTCTCTGATGGTAAGTTGTCTGTTTCAGAGGCCAAAGTGGCTGCAGTTAGGGATTGGCCTGTCCCTAAAACTCAGAGTGAAGTCAGAAGTTTTGTACAATTCTGCAATTTCTACTCTAAGTTTATTCATCATTTCAGTGATTTAACTGCACCATTGACTGACTTATTGCGTAAGTCTAAACCAGTTCATGTTGACTGGTCACCGGCGTGTCAGGAAGCCTTTGAGACCCTTCGTCTGCGACTGATTTCCGCTCCGTGTCTTTCCATTCCTTCCATGGGGGCGGATGCGACGTTCACCGTAGCGACAGATGCGTCCAACGTAGGGCTTGCTGCAGTGCTACTGCAGGACCAAGGAGGAGGTCCTCAACCAGTGAGTTACTGGGCGCGAAAGCTGAATGCAGCTGAGCGTGGTAATACCTACAGTGCTTATGATTTGGAAGCTTTGGCTGTCTGTGAATCAATTAAGCACTGGCGTTGTTACCTTGAAGGGTGCTGTCGATTCCTTGTTGTCTCAGATCATGACACCCTGCGTCATCTGCTCAGGCAACCGGCAGAAAGGTTGAACCGGCGACAAGTGCGCTATGTACGCGACTTGCAGCCGTTTGTTGGGTCCATATCTCTTACATACCGAAAGGGCAAGTGGAATGAAGCCGATCCGTTGTCGCGTAGACCGGATTTTAAGCCGATTGGTTTCGGTGGCTTATATTGGACCGGGGATGTGCCGGACGCGGCTGAATCACTCGTGAGTGAACATCGCCCATGTACTGCGGTATTGTCGGCTGTAAGTGCGTCGTCACTTAGCCTTGATGACAATATTCTCCACCTTATTAAGGCTGGATATGCAGAGGACGCGTTCTACTTCTTATGGGGGGGGGTGGAAGCAGTCCGGTCATGTGGTAGAGCACGATGGTTATTTTTGGAGACATGGACGTCTTTGCATACCAACCAATCGTGACATCATCAATAAGATATTGTATGAGCTACATGATTCTGTTGGTCACCGTGCTTATGCAAGCACCTTGGCACGTGCCTTGGACCGTTTTTGGTGGACACGCATACGACATGACGTGAAAACCTATTGTGAACAATGTTCGGTGTGCCGGCGTGTTCGTGCACGTCCGCAGCCACCTGCACCAACACAGCCCTTACCAGTACCGCCACGTCCATGGCATACGGTTGGTTTGGATTTTATAACCGAGTTACCTGAGAGTAATGGTTATAATACTATGTTGGTTGTGTGTTGCCATCTGTCCCGGCAAGCACATTTTATTCCAACCACAGTCAACGTGACTGGTGGACAGGCAGCTGAATTATTTCTGAAGGAAGTATTCAGGCTGCATGGAATACCTCGTGTGATCGTCTCTGATAGAGATCCACGGTTCCTGTCTGCATTCTGGCAAACTCTGTGGCGGAGACTTGGCACTAAATTGAACATGTCTAGTGGCCAACATCCTGAAACAGATGGTTTGACCGAACGCATTAATGCCATAGTCACTGAGTTGGCTCGTGCGTTTTGTTGTTTCGATGGTTCAAACTGGGTAGACCAGTTACCATTGATGGAATTTGCGTATAATTCCAACAAAGCACTTGGCATTGAGCATGCACCATTTGAGGTTATGTATGGTTTCAATCCTGAAACGCCTCCGGATGTATTGTTTGGTATGAGACCAACAATAGCATTCTCCCGTGATGCTCAGCAACGTATCCAAGATATGAAGGAGATTCACGAGTTGGTTCGGTCAGTGTTGGCTGTCCATAAAGATGAATTGACTGTTCGACTTAGTGTTAGGCAACAGCGCAATCCTCCTATCTTCAATGTTGGAGATAGAGTATCTGTGGATACCCGTCTGCTTAAGGTCAAAGGTCAGCCTTGCAAAAAGCTGATGGACAAGCAGCTTGGCCCATTTTCTATTGTAGAGAAAATTGGCGGTCATAGTTATCGACTGAAATTACCTGCTGGTGTTAAGTTGCACCCAGTATTTCATGTTAATAACTTGAGACCCTGTCCCACTGCGCCGTTGCGCCCGCATGTACCTCTTGTTGTTGGTACCGGTGACGACTCTGATGATGAGTATGAGATTGACAAGATTACCAGCGTTAAGATCGGTTCCATGCCCGGTTTACGTGGTACTCAGTTGCAATTTCTTGTTCACTTTGCGGATGAGTCTATTGCCCCTGTTTGGCATCGTTTGTTTGATGTTAAAAGGACAATAGCATTGCAGGATTTTATGGCTACTCCCAAATGGTTGGACTTTGTAAAGTCACCTGAATTTGTGGAGCATATGCATAAATACCCGGCACGTGTGCCGACTGCAAATTAAACTGCCTGTGGAATGCTATTTCACACTGTTGTCAAGGGGGGAGAGATGTAGTGTGACAATAATGGCATACTCTGTACGGGTACTGTATGATCGTAGCATCATTCATGTACGAGTACCTGCTGCTGTATCGTATGTGTGAGCGCGTGTGTCACGCGCCACAATACGAGTACTGGTGGATGATGAATCATGAGATGAGTCCTACTGGTACCGGTACACTGTTCAGTAGTAGTTACGGGATAATACGCATGTGCGTACCCGTAGCGGGTATGTATGTATAATGCACCTGCCTCTGTAACATCAGTTGTATACTTGTGTATAAACTGATGTGTCAACTACATGTGCGGAGGTCTCTAAGCGACGACCTCCTGTTCGACACTTCAAGGCACGACTCTCCACGGTGACGCGCTTAGCAGTGCGCGTGCCGCTTGGTGGTGGCTAGCTGTGAGCTAGCCATACGCATAAATAGCGGCGGGTGGTGACAACGTTGTAACCATTGTTTCTTTCTCTCTCTGCTGCCTTCTGTGTGTTTACGACAGCCTTGTCTGCTTGACCTGCGTGAGGCACCCGAGACTGTCGCACATGGACGGTGCCCCATGTGCCCCCGATACAAGAGCCCGTCCTATATTGGAGCTCGCGTTTTTGGAAATACACCCTCGGCCTCAACCCCTTCCCGCGGGAGCGGCTGAGGCAGGTCTCTAGTTATCGATCGTATGAGCGCTAGTAGAGGCCCATACGCTCGGGTGACGCCTGGTGGCGGTCAGTAAGCAGCCAATCTCGGTCGATGCCGGCCCGAAGGGGCCGATCGACCTGGATTATTTTTCCGCGCTCTCGACCCCCTCCCGCATAGGCACCCCTTGCCACCCGCAGCTTACTATCCATCCCACCGCAATGTACCGTCCCATGGCCTATAGCTCACATGCATGGGTACGGTAGAGCCCATGAGTGGCCCATGCTGTGGTCCGTGCGCGGTGCCCCATCTCCCCACATATATCTGAGCCGAGATTAGATACACGGGCTGAAGGGGGGGGGGGGCGGTCCACCACCCCTAGATGTGTGGTCGACGCGCGACCCATATGCCTACGCATGTTGAGGGCGACTACACCCGTATGCTAGCGATAGAGAGCGATATGGGTCGATTCGTCAGCATGCGGGTGCACCGGGAGCCGATTGGGTGACGGCTAGCTGTGATAATCTTTAAGAATAGCGGAAATACGGTTGTCGGGCGGATGTTAGACACGGGCTGAATCGCAGGGTAATTCCCCGTGCCTCACCAAATCCCAACCAACTCGGCCCATATCCCACCCATGGAATGTTAGGGTCGATTGATGGTGGTTTGTAGCTGGTGGTTCGCGTCGAGGGCACTGCTAAAGGCCGATTCGCTGGTGGGCGCCGATGGGGGTGGTCCATGTAAGCGTACATGAGACACCGTACGCACGCTATATTGATCTAAACTAGTTGATGGGGTTTCCTCCTTTCCTAACCGCATTCCCGGCTACGTGCGCTGCTAAGTGGTACATGCTACTAGTTCACCGCCCGTCGATGTGCCCCCTCGTAGTGTGCAACACCAGTAGACATAAAAGCAGCCGCATCAATTGAGCGTCCCATCTTCCGGTTTCGCCGTGTTACACACAACGATTAATTGTCCCCTAACTTATTATTGCGGGCAAGGTCACAGATTGTTTTAAGATCACACCCGGCTAGCTCAGCATCCGTGTGTGTAATTCTCATCCGCACGTCATCACCATGCCAGATAGGGAAGACACCATCGCCAAGCCGACGCCCGAATCGTTGCATGCAGACATGCGGGTCCAGTCTACATTGCTGCTCGAGCTCACATCGTCGCTAGCCAAGTTGATGGCTCGTGGACGTGGTGTCGATGGAGACGGAATACGTGGCTCTGGTTCCGGGCAGCGCGTCGCGGGAGAGCCAAAATGCAGCGGGGGAGCCGCAGTGCGCCCCGACCTGTTAGAGCTAGTCCAGAGCGGCCGTGGCATAGCCAAATCTGCGAGTGACGAGAACGACTACCTCGCGGTGCCAGAGTTCCTGCAACGAGCAGAGCATGGTTACGAGGACGTTCGACCGGTCAGCCGGGCGCCTGGGCTTTTCCCTTTGCTTACCCACATGACGAACGACTACATCAAGCATGATGGCCAACATTTGCCGGCCCAGAAGGAGTACATTTGGATGACGTGTTTGGGGGCTCACACAACCGCTATCTTCCTACTCGCCCTCGACGAGATGCTACCTTGCAGCCCCGCTGCTAATCAAGACGTCACCCTTACCTCGCGCGCGCCCGGAACCACGCCGAGGCCATCGCCAAGGCGTTTTGCTTTCGTCTAGCCTTCATGCGGAGGCTTAACACGATCAAGCGTGTACACGGTGATCGCACAATACTTCCCGCGGTAACCCGCGTACGACATTTTGCGACGATGCGAATACGGTACGAATGATCTGTCCGCGCGCGCCGCGCCACCCGAAGTACTACCCGCCCCGCACTGCGGGCCGCGAATCATGCATCCACTAGCACACCCCCGTTCAGCCCACCAGCTCCCGCCCACCCCGTAGCCCTATCTCCTGCCCCCTTTGAGGACGCAAGGCGATTACGGTTGGCTCGGGGCGCGTGTATGTCCCGGGACGGCGGCCGCGAGGTCCACTGTCGCGACGGTCGCCCGATTGGCCACCCCCATCAGGGATTCGCATTTTGCTGGCACCATATGCCTTTAAAACCCTAAACGCTCGGACAGAAAGGCAGTTTAGTCAAAATAGAAGGCATAAGTAGCTAGTGTACGTTTTCCCCTAGCTAGTCTGACGGAGCCTGTGCCATCGGTGCGAAGTTTATGGTTGGAACGGCGCTCAGATCGGTTGCGAACCACATATCGCATCTTATATTCGGGAAGTTTTCGCAATATCGTACGGGTTACCGCGGCGGGAAGTGTTGTGTCATGGGGTGTTGGACGTACTGCAGGCTCAGCATTTCCAGCCCGCAGCACAACATTTGGGCTCTGCGGTTTTCGGCGACCTGATGCGCGACTACGAGCGTCGGGTCTTCAAGGCCACACTCGCCATCAGCGCGAAGGCTACCGCCATTGCTCGGGTGGCGGCGACGCTCGATCGCCGGTCGCCGGCGTGGACGTGGACACGGTGGCTGTCGAGGACGTGGACGCGAAGGTGAGCACAAGTGACGGCGTGGGACGCCTTCTGTCGGAGTTGATGGCGCTTTGCAAGGTCACCTTTCGGTGACCGCCGCACAACGAACCCTAGCCCCGTGTCCGGACCGGACCTCCCAACCCTACATACTTCATTTAGACCTTCCTCGTCGGTGCCGCGCTTCTTACAACCACAACCGGGTGCGGCTCAACCATCTGCACCTAAACATGCACATGACGGTTCAACAACCCGTCTCCCGTAGTACCATTTCATCACTATGTCCGTCGGTTCTTACTCTACATGTTACAACCAGCTCGCAACGACCATCATTCGCATCGTGCACGCTACGCGCGAGACATGCGCTACGAGCTCGACGGGCGCGCGGGGCGGCCCGCGTACATGAACATTGCCCCGCAAAACCGCACGGGTGCCTAGACTAAACTGTCTAGCAAATTACCATCCAACTGCCGGCAACTTTGCCTGAATGGGCCAGCCTTCTGTTACTCGCTCGGCCGGCCAAGCGTCGCACTTACGCGATTGACGACCCCGAGGCTCTCGCCCCATGGGCGGCTTCACTCCGGGCATGTTTACAAGAAGCGTTCGGCTCGGACAAGCTGGGGCAGCACACCCTGAGCCTCATCTCCAGCTCTTTCACCTCCCAAACGCTCAAGAGCTACGCCGGCAAGCGGTCTCAGCTCGCCGACGTATGCCACACCTCCAAAAAACAGCAGCCCGCTGGAGGCGACTATTGCTACCGTCGATCGGTGCGTCGCTTGGATTGGTGAGCGGGGCCACATTGGAGCTAAGTCGTTGCAGCCCTACCTGCCCGCAATCAACACATTCTTCGAACTGCACAATATCGACCCCATCCCTAAAGACAGCATGCACCGCATCGTTGCGCGTCGCGGCCTGCTACTCAGGCAACGCCGCATGGAGGCCGTTGCCTTACGCGTCCCATTGCATGCCGATGTCGCTTTCTCTTTCGTAGAGCGGGCCGAATTGATTGTTTCTGCTCCTCCCCCCGAGTAGCATTACGACTTCCGGGCCCTTATGGCCGTGGTTTTCAACTTTGTGTTCTTTGTTAGGGGACTTACGCCGAGTGCGGGACGTGCATGTCGACTCCTACAACATCACCATGCAGGTGTACTGTTACAAGGGCCGTGCCGGCCTGCGCAACCAAGACGACCTACGCGTGCTGCTCCTTCCGGTGTCGGAGGACCCCCACGTCGCCCGTCTCTTGCACCACTTCATCGACGACGTCCAGTCTCCCCCCCTAGCCCATGTTGCCTTGGCCGAGACTAACGATCAACCCCAGCGAGCAATCAAAGTCGTGGACTGCCGCTACAATGTCGGACTGGCTCTCTAAACCGTCCGTCTCGTCGGTGCTGCCCCTTTCGCCGGCACTTCATGGACCTCTTACAACCTTTGCAAGGGTGCAGCCTCTGCTGCTAGCGCCATCGGGGTCCCGCTGTCCAACATCCGCCACCAAGGCGGGTGGGCCACTAACTCCGACGTCGTTCCGGACAACATCGACCCCAACGTTCTCCGGTCACTTGGCGCGTGGTTTTTCTTCGGCCACATCGCGCCCCTTCGCCACTTCCAAGTTCGACAAGACTCCGCTGCGGTGCCCCTCCCGGTGCCCCCATCGTGATCTGACGCTACCACTGCTTCGTCAATCTGCCGCTCTCAGCGCTTGCTCTTCACGTCACAAACCCTAAACCCTAAATTACCCAGTGTGGCGGCTGGAGATGATAAAGTCGGCGGAGTGCGGCCTCATCTTCGGAGTGCCTGCCGCCACCATGACTTCGTCACCCCCACGTGGGGAGGTGTTATGTACTCTACACTGCTGTACTTTGTACTGCGGGAGCCGACGAAGGAGCGAAGAACTGGCGACTGAGGCGGACGAGAACGAGTACAAGCCAAGCGAAGTACGAGTATGAGCATTGCGAGTGCGAGTACAAGTGAAGGCGAAGTACTGGTACGAGGACGACGAGGCGACAGTACGCGCGACTACAAGGCGACTAGTAGTGCAGGACAGTATTACGAGTACCCACATGGGGTGCGAGTAACCTGTATGTACCTACGTACCAGCATCGGCGATTGTCGTACGCTATGGTGTCACCTGCTAGAGGATGATGATACCTAGCGTGAGATGGAGCGCTGCCATATATAGTAAGGTATGAGTATTAGTAGGTACTAGAACCTACTAGAACCACCTAGAACGCTATAGCATGTGCGAGTAACTTCTCGTATGTGCATAATAGCGAATGAAACTAACCGCTGTGCTGCGGACAGGCGAAGGTGCTAGGAACCGTGTCTGTACTTAGTAGTATGTGACTAAAATAGCGACGGGCCGCGGATTAGGACCGGACACGTCGATTTTAGTATTAGTCTAGTAGTTAGACGCAGCACAAGTGGCGGGAATTGGAATCAATACGCAGCGCACGGAATGACGGAAACCAGCGACTATAAATAGGCCGGCAAAACCACCGCCGGGCCAGTCACCCAGGTTACCGGCATTCCGGTACTGTAAGAATCCCTTTTCCCAAATCTCCGCTCATTATTCCTAGCCGTGTGGAATAACGATCCAATGGGCCCTCGACACAGCTCCTGCTTTAGGACTATCTATGGCTAGACGACTATTCGGCCTAAGTCCTAAGGGGGCTGTAACACTTGGTTTCGGAGCTTGATTCATTGTAACACTTGATTCCAATTCCCGCCACTTGTGCTGCGTCTAACTACTAGACTAATACTAAAATCGACGTGTCCGGTCCTAATCCGCGGCCCGTCGCTATATTAGTCACATACTACTAAGTACAGACACGGTTCCTAGCACCTTCGCCTGTCCGCAGCACAGCGGTTAGTTTCATTCGCTATTATGCACATACGAGAAGTTACTCGCACATGCTATAGCGTTCTAGGTGGTTCTAGTAGGTTCTAGTACCTACTAATACTCATACCTTACTATATATGGCAGCGCTCCATCTCACGCTAGGTATCATCATCCTCTAGCAGGTGACACCATAGCGTACGACAATCGCCGATGCTGGTACGCAGGTACATACAGGTTACTCGCACCCCATGTGGGTACTCGTAATACTGTCCTGCACTACTAGTCGCCTTGTAGTCGCGCGTACTGTCGCCTCGTCGTCCTCGTACCAGTACTTCGCCTTCACTTGTACTCGCACTCGCAATGCTCATACTCGTACTTCGCTTGGCTTGTACTCGTTCTCGTCCGCCTCAGTCGCCAGTTCTTCGCTCCTTCGTCGGCTCCCGCAGTACAAAGTACAGCAGTGTAGAGTACATAACAGGAGGTCATGGTACCCCCTCCAGCCGTCGGCATCGCGCCGCCGCACCCCTACTCTACACCGTCGCCTAGCGAAATCAAGAAGGCTCAAGATGCTGTGCACACACCGGAGGACCCAATGTCCCAGACCGCCGACCCACACGCGCGCCCGTGCGTGCTCTTAGAACGACCGCCGCGTGATTTTTCGCGATTTACATATTTTTTCGTTGGAGTGGCCGACGACCACCCGCCTCCCAACTACGATCCATTACGTGCCGTCAACGCCGCGCCGCCGAATCCGATGCCTTGTCGGAGCTAGTGCCGGCTCCGCCAAAGAAACTGACTCGCACCGCCATCGGCCGGGGCGCGATCTCGGCCCTCGTGGCCAACCTGTCTACCCGGCGCCGGCACCGATGACGGCACTTGCGCCGTCTCCGGCGCGCGGGCTGCCCGCCTCCGACCGGCGCCGCAGCACCCCCGCACAATAATGCGCGCTCCATACCTGCGCCCCGAGACCGAGACCTAGATCCAGACCTTAACTTTGACCGGGCGGCCGTTCATCCGCGACCCACCATGCTGGGTGGGGGGGGGGGGGGGGGGAAGGGACGGTCGAACGCCCCCACCCCTCCCCCCCCGAGGGATCCAGCTAGACGGCCGCGGCAGCCCAAAACCCGCGACCCCCGATCCGCCGGCGACCCCGCTTCGCTCTTCTTCCGCGACGCACATCAAGCCGGCCCCAACACCACCGTCTATCCCTATTTCATACGAAGGGTAATCTTAAATAAAGCGCCGAGCTAGCTGCGCTTTCTGTCCCGCTACTTTCCGGCCGCACGATTTCCCAGCTTCCGCACTTTGTTTGTCAGACCTCTTCAACAATACATAAAGTACTGTGAATGGTCTATTACACTGGTTGCATTGCGTTTATGGTAGCTGCGCTGCTGCCTCATGTGCTACTGTTAGGGTTGCGCCTAGCGACTACCCTAATACCACCATAAACCAGTGACGCCGAGATTATGGCCAAGTATTCAGCACGCGCATGTACTGCCGTACTGATATTTCAGCACGCGTATTATTTACTGGTACTTCCACAACCAGACGCCAGTAATATTCCTTGTAACATACAGTACGCGCTACAACTCCTTAATCATCATGACACTAGCTGCCTGTCCGCGGTGCCGAGTCGGACCGCTATAGGATAAATATCGAATGCCACCAACAACTTGTAAGAGATTACATTCAGCAACCAACTCAATTCGCCAAACGCTACGAGTAAGAGCCCTGTTTCACTAAGTACTGTCACGAGTACTTACACTGGTTTCGGCTTCCTGTTACGATCCATCTCCACCTGCCGACCCGACCGCGACCTGCTCTCGCACGCACGACGATACATTCGCGATTTCGCAGGTCCTATCGACCCTGGTAACGATTCTGTACCCTTCAACCTTTATCCGAGTCGCGTGTCGCCATGGCATCGCACCAGAGCGCCCGTCAAGCCGGTTACCCTCCCGGTGGTCCACCCGCCGAGCAGTCTATGCGTCAAATTGTCGAGAAGAAGATGCTGGAAGCCCGCGTTGTGGCGCCAACCCAAAACATCTCTCACAAGCTCGCCGACGTTCATGACTTCCCGGCAGTCAAGGCTTTTCCGGAGAACTACGCGCGACACAGCAAGGCCCCACCGGAGACTACGCGCGTGACATATGCGTCAAGCCGAGCGACCCGAAGATGGCTACATGTTATTGCGTCGACTTGCAGCGCAAGCTACAAGCTGCATTTGCTCTGCTGCATGAACCTTTTGCTGTGCCTTGTTGCATAATGAACCTTTCGATGTGCTTGAGTACTTGCAAGTGCAACGTATTGTGCAGGCGATTCCCAAGCACGAAAGAGCCGAGGTGAAAAGATGGCTAGCCACGCCAACGAGACTGTCTCGACTCAGAGTAAGTCCATGCAAAAATACATGCAGTGGCAGCTGACAAGCTAGCCAAGCAAGTCGACAAGATCGACTTACACAAAAACAAATGTCGGTGTTGAGCAAAATGCCAACCTGTGCCTCTCAATGTAATTGAGACAATCGACATTGACATGTCGCCGAGTCCATGCAAAGAAATTGCATGTGAGTCCATGCAAACATGCATGCACTGCTAAATTGCCTGCTCAGCCCCTGCATGAGATCGAGGATACATATGTCGATATGGTTGAGCATTGCGCTCCCGCGGCACTGAACCCCTCCGACTCACAACCTGAGCATGAAGCTCATGGGTGTTCCTGTGCTCATTCACACCTCGTTGCCGACATCGAGGACGAGACAGGGTGCAGAGAAAATGTCGACAAAAATGTCAAAGACAAAAAGACGCATGCTAAACTGCATGCCAAACTGACTATCATGCAAAAGAGATCTCGAGTACGCAGAATGCGTACCAAAAACAATAATCAAAAGAATGACACTGAAATTGACAAATATGCAAAACCAAATGCATGTCCAACTGACTCTGTTGTGTTTGACCAAGCAGAATTCAAGAGACTGAATTATGCCTATGGTCCAGTCACTTTTGATGCCTGTGCCTCAGCATATGATGCTGTCTGCTCAGATTATTGCAGTGCTGAAAAACCATTTCTGCAACAAAATATCAAAGGTAAAACTGTGTTCATCAATCCAGTGTATGATGACACAGGCCTGCCTATCTTGCAGCATTTTGAGGTGCAAAGACAAGAGTCACCTTTTGACACAAGAGGTATTATTGTTATGCCCAGATGGTCCTCACAATTAAGACAATCCTGGAAATCACTGCTTTCAAAATATAAGAAAATTCATAGCTACCCGCCTGGAACATATCTGTTTCACACACCCAGTTCAGCGACTGATACTGAACCTTTGGGACCCACTGAGTGGTATGTTGATGTCTACCTGGCTGACTACACTGTTGAGGAACGTTCAGCCCAGGCAATTAATGACGTCGTTACCACTGAGGAACTCAAAACCATGCTGGCTGAACAGCAAGGTAAGGAATATAAACCAAAAGCCACAAAGTCCCACCAGTCACGTATGATGACAGAGAAATGTTTTGTTACCAGCAAGTCTGATCATGACTTATTGCTGTTACACCCAACATGTGCTGAATTTAATATAACACCTTCCGTACTGGTTGACAGCGGTGCTACTTTGAACTTTGCCAGCACCAAGTATGTCAAAGAAAATAAAATACCAACTACACCACTTCAAAACAAAGTAAGAGTTATTCTTGCTGATGGTAGAATGGTTCTCGCCTCACAAAAAATCACCCTTGAATTAAATATCAACAATTACACAATACCCATTGACTTCACAGTCACACCGTTACAACATAATTTCAATCTAGTTTTAGGGATGCAATTCCTGAAACAACACAACCCACATGTTGATTGGGAATCTGGTCTGATGACATTTTCCACAGGACTAAAAGTCCAATGCCAAACAGAGCCCCGCCAGGCTAATGTCAGAATGGTTCATGCTAATGCCATGGCCAGAGAAATTGCCAAGCATGACCCTGACACAGTTTATTTCTGCGCCATTGTTAAACAATACAATGCCACCAAAGAGAGTGATGAGCTCGATATTGATGATGAGATAAATACAATTGACACTGACCAGTCTGCAGCTTATACCGCTCAGATCAGAGACTTATTGCGAAAGCATAAACCAATATGCTCTCCGCTTGACAACCTTCCACAATTACGCCCTGGTCTTGATCATGAGATCCCTCTTGTTCCTGATGCTCAAGTTCCTGCAGGAAAAATATACAGATTATCACCTGCAGAATTAGAGGAACTAAGAACACAACTGAATTCTTTTCTTGAGAAACAGTTTATACAGGAGTCCTTCTCTCCATATGCAGCTCCTGTTCTCTTCGCCCGCAAGGCCAATGGCGGTCTGCGCATGTGCATTGACTACCGTCAATTGAATAAGTACACCAAAAAGGTTGAGTTCCCTGTTCCACCTGCTGATGCATTACTTGATATGCTATTTGGTGCTACTGTCTATTCAGCTCTTGATCTCGCCTTAGGTTATCACCAACTCCGGATTAATCCACCTGATGTTCCTAAGACAGCGTTCCGAACTGTCTATGGCCAATTCGAGTGGCTAGTAATGCCATTTGGACTCCCCAGTGCTCCCTCCTTTTTTCAACGCCTGATGACATCTATACTCCAGCCACACAAGCATACCTTTATACTTGTATACCTGGATGATGTCTTGATTTTTAGCAACTCGCTTGAGGAACATTTGCAACATTTGGACACAGCTCTTACTATGCTCGAGTCTAATGACATTAGACTACGATTACAGAAATGCTGGTTTGCCAAGAATGAACTAGAATACCTTGGACATATGGTATCACACGCTGGCCTAAGACCCTCGCCTAATAAAATCAAGGCTGTTCAGGATTGGCCCAGGCCTAAGAACGTTCAGAATGTCCAACAATATCTAGGTTTCTGAAATTTTTACCGACGCTATGTGCGCAATTATTCTGCTATTGCAGCACCGTTATATGCCCTCACAAGAAAGGATAAAATATTAGATTGGACAGTTGAATGCCAAGCTGCATTTGTAAAACTGAAGCAAGCCTTGTGCCAGTCCCCAGTGCTGGCAAGCCCTGTCACCGGCAAAGATGCTGAGTTTGTAGTGGCTACTGACGCCAACAAATATGCCTTAGGTGCAGTTCTGCTCCAGGCTAATGCTGATGGCCACTTACACCCTTGCAGCTATTATGCAAAGACATTGCAGGCTGCACAAACAAATTATCCCACCTATGACCAAGAACTCTTGGGTGTGGTATGTGCTCTGAAAGAATGGCGCTGCTACTTGGAAGGCAGTCGCCGTATTACAGCTATAACTGACCATGCCACATTGAGGCATTTTGCCTACACAGGAAGGACTAGGCAGACGCCATGCCCTATGGTTACATGAAGCTTCACCATACATGGCAGTCAACCCACAGACTAATGAACCTGTGTTGCAGATATTATATCGCAAAGGCGCTGCCAATGAGGCTGATGCTCTCTCTCGCCGCCCTGACTTGCATTATGCATTGACTGAATATGAAAACCAGCTGGTCGAAGCTGACCTTGAACAAATGCAGGACTATTTGTCAGCAATGTCCGCCTTGCAGATTGACAGCAAGCTAATAAACAAGATCAAAGCTGCCTACATCACTGATGTTGCCTACAGCCATGGACGCACCCCCAACGGTGTGCGACAAGATGAGACTGATGGTCTCTACTACATGGCAGATAAGGTCTGTATACCCAATGATTCTGAACTGAGAAAACTCATCATTGAGGAGTATCATGTTGGTAATGGACACCCCAACCATACCCGCACTCTTGCCAACATACTGCGTATGTTTTGGTGGCCACGTATGAATATAACAGTTAAGCATTACTGCAAACACTGTGATACTTGCGTTAGAATCAAAGCAGCTACCACCAAGCCTCATGGTTCTTTGTTTCCCTTGCCAAAGGCAACCAAGCCGTGGGAGATAATCTCTATGGATTTTATAACCAACTTACCTGAGGTGGATGGCTATGATGCTATTGCTACGTTTGTTGATACATTCACCAAACAGTCACATTTTGTGCCATGCAATATTAAGATTGATGCGACACAGCTGGCCGGATTATATTTGGACAATATTTACAGACACCATGGTCTCAGCAGATGTATCATCTCTGACAGAGATCCCATGTTCACTTCAGTGTTCTAGAAATCATTGTTTACAGCTCTGCAAACTAAGCTAAATATTTCCAGCGCTTATCACCCGCAGACTGACGGTCAAACTGAACGCACCCACAGAACTATTGAACAAATATTACGTGCGTTTGTTCACAAGCAACATGACTCTTGGTTAAGTCATTTGGCTCTTGCTGAATTTTCTTACAATAGTTCAGTCCATTCAGCAACACATTATGCCCCTTTTGAGGCAATTTATGGCATGATGCCACTGACACCACCTGATATGATTGCTATTGCCAACCAAGATGCACGCAAAACAGTTGCAAATATTCAAGATATTCACATGTTGATTAATGAGCAACTGAAGCTTGCTGATAAATATCAAAAGGTCTATGCCGACCGCAAAACCAACCCTGTTGAGTTCGCAGAAGGAGACAAAGTCTGGCTCTCGACGGAGCACTTGCTCATACGCAACCAGCCGGCGCGCAAGATCCGACAGCGCTACATCGGCCCCTACCCGGTCACAGCCAAGATCTCCAGCCAGGCGTATCGTCTGCGCCTGCCACCAACGTTCGACTGCCACAATGTGTTTCACATCAGTCGACTGCGCCAGTGCGTCAACCCAGATGCACAGCCCGATACAATACCGTCCAGTGTGGAGCCCCCTGTCCACGAGTTCGTCGTTGAACGCGTGCTCGATTTCTCTATCGAGCGCCGCGAGGAACTGTACAAGCGAGGACTCTGCCTCGTCTTTCTGGTGCGTTGGCTGAACTACGACTCAAGTCATGACAGCTGGGAACCATACAGCGCGCTGCGACGTGTCGAGGCGCTACACGATTTCGCGAGGACGAGCCGACATCTGCAAGACACGCTACGCTCAAAGGAATAGGCCAACCTGCGAGCGCGCCACCCGTCGCGTTTTCCAGAGTCCATCCCGGAGCGTTGACACGTACTGTTGCTGAGACACTGCTATATCACGCTTCCACCGCCAACCGACATCTGCGCCAGGCCTTCGGCGACGCGAACAGACACTTACGAGTTCGTCATTTATCAGAGGGGTGGGAATGTTAGGGTTGCGCCTAGCGACTACCCTAATACCACCATAAACCAGTGACGCCGAGATTATGGCCAAGTATTCAGCACGCGCATGTACTGCCGTACTGATATTTCAGCACGCGTATTATTTACTGGTACTTCCACAACCAGACGCCAGTAATATTCCTTGTAACATACAGTACGCGCTACAACTCCTTAATCATCATGACACTAGCTGCCTGTCCGCGGTGCCGAGTCGGACCGCTATAGGATAAATATCAAATGCCACCAACAACTTGTAAGAGATTACATTCAGCAACCAACTCAATTCGCCAAACGCTACGAGTAAGAGCCCTGTTTCACTAAGTACTGTCACGAGTACTTACAGCTACCATGCATGTCACATGGGAGTGCAAGGCAGTGGCAACACGGCAGAGAGAATTCAAAACATGGGGCGCTTAGCGCGGTACTGTGCAGTGCTGCACGCACTCATGATTGATGGCGGCGGCGGGCGGCAACGGAACGACTGTGGCAGCCTACTCGCCGGCAGCCACATGCGGTTGATATGGTAGTGGGCACCACGGCAGGCGCGCGCGGTCACGCTCTGACCCATCTACGTTGGGATTGGCGCTAAAGTACCGGTTCACCCTTTGAATAATTTCCCCAGGTACAACCCCCCCCCCCCCCCCCCCCCCCCCGCGCGCCACGCGGCCCTTCTCGCGGTACATATGATTGACTGTAAATCAATGTTGTACGAATCGACGTGGCTGCATATCATGTATTCGACATGACACGCTAGTGACCCGCCGCCCCCCGCCCCCCCCCCGCCCCCCCCCCGCCCCGCGCGAAAACATGAAGTTGACGACCGCGGCCACGAGGGCGTAGAAGTCGACCGGTCCTCGGGGGGAGGAGCAGAGATGATCAGCTCGGCACGCTCAACAAACCAGTAAGCGACATCAGCGGATAGCGGGCCACAACCTCCACGCAACGTTGTTGGAGCATTGAGCCCCGTGACGCAGCGGTTAGGTGCACGTTGTCCATAGCAATGGGGTCGATGTTGCGAAGCTCGAAGAAAGTGTTGACGGCCGATAGGTAGGGCAGCAACGACTTGGCCCCGATGTGACCCCGCTCACCGACCCAGGCGACGTACCGAACACCAATCGCAGTTATCGCCTCCATGGGGCTGGCGTTCCCGCCCCGAGTCGTGACACAACTCGGCGAACATCTTTAGCTTCCCAGTGCAGATCTCGAGGTCTAGTCACAATAGGAGCCGGAGAGGAGGTCGAGTAGGGCTCACCGTCACATTTGATTCGTCGTCTACAAGCGACGGGAGCTGTTGGAAACAACGCTCGGAGCGTAGCGCATGAATGTGCACGAAGGCGAGGGGAGCGGATAGTGGACGGACTATGCGCAGCAACGCACAGCTACACATGTATCATGGTGCGAGGCGGACTAAGCATGTAAGTGCAAAGCCACACGAAGGCGAAAGGCGTCGTGTAGACGAGCACAAAGTGACGCTACCCATGGGGCGAGCGCCGCGGGCTCGTCAATCACGTCAGTACGACTTTTGACACAAGTGGTAACTCGGCGGAGCCGGGACAACGGGGAAAGTATTCAGCGGCATCCGTCAAATCGCCGGCGGTTGCACTGAAATTCCTAGAAGTATTGGACACAATACTTATTTGCGGGACAAGGTTCAGGTAGCAGGGCCGCCCCGCGCGCCCGTCGACGTGCTCGTCGTGCGCGTAACGTACACGCGCAAATGAAGATCGTTGTGAACCAATTGTAACCCGTAGAGAAACAACCGGCGGACGCATGGAAGAAATGGTTGACCCGATTGTTGAGCCGCACTCGGCTGATGCTGAATGGAGCGCCACACCAAGGAAGATCTAAATGAAGTTTGTAGGGAAGGGGGGTCTAGTCCGAGCACATGGCGCTCGTCCCGCCATCGAGGTGCAAGGCCGCCGAAAGGTGGCATTGCAAGGCGTTGGCAACTCTGACGAAGGGAGCCCCACGCCATCACTCACGCTCACCTTCGTGCCCGCGCCCGCGGCCTCCGTCGCGCCCACGCCCACGCCCGCGTCCTCCGAGTGTCGCATGCACGCGTGCGGTAGTTGTAGCCTTGGCACTGTTGGCGACTGCCGCGTCGGAGACTCGGCGGTCGTAGTCGCGCATTATGTTTCTCGCGCTTAGGTCGCCAAAGACCGTTGAAATGAGGTGCTCCGCTGAGAGCTGGGAGTGCGGAGCACGCAACCTATTCAACGCACCTTAATCGTCATGCACACGCTTGATCTCGTTCAGCTTCCAGAGGAAAGTCAGATGAAAGCGAAACGCTTTTGTCGATGGCATCGGCGTGATTGCGAGGATGTGCGAGGTGAGGTATGAAGTCCTAGCCGGCAGCCGGAATGTAGGGCAACAACTCGTCGAGAGCTACGAAAAGGGCAACGATGTGAGGCCCCAAACACGTCATCCAAAGATCCTCCTCTTGAACCGGCAAACGCCGGTCACTCGTCATGCGGGAGGTAGTCGTTCGCCGACTCGGTCCGCAATAGGAATACACACCAGACAACAGCTGGCTAAAGTAACCGGTCAAACGCCCTCGTAACCACGCTATGCTCTCTAAACTAGAAATGTCACTACGAGGTAGTCATCCTCGCCCTCACGGATTGTGCACCGGTATTGTCGCTGCGGGGTAGCTCTAGCAATAAGTCGGGGCGCATTGTGGCTCCCCTACCCCGCGCCACACTGCCCCGTCTCCATCGACATCGCGCCTACGGGCCGTCAATCGAGCGAGCGACGAAGCGAGTCCCAACATCAACGCATACATGGCATGCATGCCCGCTTGGAGCGACTCGAGAGTCAGCTCGGCGACGGGTTCTCCTCAATCGGTTTGGCATGGTAACACACAGACGTACGGACGAGAATGTCAAACTCAGATGGTAAGCCAAGTGCAATCTTTAAGCAACCCGTGGCCTTGCCTGCAACTTGTTACGGGGAACATAGCGAAACTAGAAGATGGGATGCTCAATCGTTAGGGCTACTGCGTTTATGTTTGTGCATGCTGCACACGAAGGGGCACATCGACGGGTCAACTGTAACATGTACCGCTCGTCCATCACCACATGCAGCTAGAAAGCGGCTAGGAAATTAGGAAATCCCATCCACTAGTTTATAACCAAAGTAAGCAGCTTCGTCATAAAACATGACATGTATTCGGTCCATCATGACCGCCATTCATTTCACGGACACAAGCAGAAAAAAGTAAGGGCCGGTTTTCCGGGTCTTAGTAGTCGCTACCATTTCCTGCCACTGCGGGAAAAAAAAGAATTCCACGAGTAAATTGTACCATGAGTAGCGCGACCAGACAAGGAGTATTGTAAGGATTAGCAGACATCCACTCCTGGTTGTACGAGCAATGGCCACTCGTAGCGCCACATCACGTGTATACCAGGGTTGGGCTGCAGTCCACTTTCCAATACTGCACGCTGCAGTGCAGTGCAGTAGGCTGCAGTGCAGACTGCAGTATTGCAGCCTGCACTGCAGGCTGCAGTTAAGGCTGCAATCAATGGGCTGTAGTACTGCATGCTGCAGTGCTGGCTGTAGTAGCACTGCATTTGCTGATTTTAGGGAAGGGAAGGGCGGGACAGTGAATGAAGGGCAAAGGGGCTGCCATGGCGGATGCAGAGGGGCAACAATCGTGGTGGAAGTTGTAATACATCATTAAATTGCCTACAGAGGGGAAAAGCCTACTGTGTGTACATTTGTGTGTGCCCAACGTTGATGCCCCACCGCATGCATAGTGAAACATGCGTAAAAAAGCATGATGGCATTAAAACCCCTCTAATCCCCCGCCTCCTCATCCGCTGGCTCGGCTCCATACTGCTCCAGCATGGACTCTACCGCTTCCCATTGAATGCGGCTGGCCTCCCCCTCGCCCTCGCCATCAAGGACTTGGCTGGCCAGCCAATCCTCCCCGCATGGCTTGAGTAGATCCGCCGCCACTGCGCTGAAAGCAGCCTCCCCGTAGTACGACGCCAGTAGCTCCTTGACCTTGGCATCCAAGTCCATATTCTTCTGAATAAAGACGCAGGCACCCATGTTATCCAGATTCATTCTATTTCTTAAGTGCATGGTGACAAGACCAGCAAGAGAGAACACGCGGCCGCACTCAATCTGTGAGCCTGGCACTCATAAAGCAATCCTAGCTAATTCAGAGATGAGGGGGAAGGAAGAAGCATGCTTCTTCCACCACTTCAACGGGTCCTCTGTCCTCTTGGGGAGCATGTTGCAACAACGGAAGGTGCGCAGCTCAGCCTCCGCAGCGGCCAATAGGACGGCCTCATCGGCCTGGTTAGTGGCAACCCTCACGTCACCATCGTCATAATACATGGCATCTCCATCATCGTCGTCATCGTCATAGTCTGAACCCGCAGAAACTTGCTCAGATGGACCAGCAGCAGCAGTGTCATGCGGCACGAAAAAAGACCAGACGGCACGGTTGTTCTCGCGCTGGGTGCCGCCCCAGCAGCCGGCGGCGGCTTTGCTGAGGATAGACCAGGGGGGGGGGCACTAGGGTTCAGGCCTAAGAGTGGGTCATCTTCGTCGGTGTCGAAGTGGTGTCTGTGTCAGTCGTGCTGAGCTGTCGGCGGCAGTGCTGGCCGCTGCGGCGCCGGTGTTGTCCGCTGCCATCGCCTCGTCCGCCATCGCCGCTGCGCCTTGCTCCGCGGCAGACTGGTCTCCCTCCATGTAATTGACGAAGAGTGACGAGAGGAGGATGATAGGTAGTGGTGCCTAGGTGAGCGTGAAGTGAGGATAGGTTCGGCTGGTGTGTGTGGTCTACTGGTATGTGCCCCGATGCGGCGACGTGTGATGGTACAAGCGAGTACGGTGCTATCCGCGGCGCTCGGACCGCCGCCATAACCGTCGCCATATGGCTTGTTATCATTGGCGGGCGCCATCCAAACGCTATCCAGTGAGATTTGGGGTACTTTGGGTAACTGCACTGCAGTCCCTTTTCGGGAAGTACGCATGCTGCAGTGCAGTAGCTTAACTGCAGGCTGCAGTTTCGGCAGTCTGCAGTGCACTCGATACTGCAGCCCAACCCTGGTGTATACCCTCGATTCGCCTCTGTGGTGGCGCTATAGGCGCAGATTATGATATGGAAGTAAAGTTCGCCCCGGGGCGGGACATCAGCCGAAGCCCCCCTAGCACTTGACCTCTTGCGCCAACTGCAGTCGTGGGTCTGGTCTGGCCCGTAGACCGTCGCCCCATTCGAACCCCGAAGGGCTAATATAAGATTATGATATTACCGACTACTACTACTACTACTACGCGTACTCGTACCTGGACTCTGAACCGTGTGCCCGGACTCTGAACCGTGTGCGCATCACTCATCCATCCCGCCTCATGCGGGATGCGGCCGCTTTTAGGCGGCTTGCCGTGTTGATTTTCGTCTAGTACTACTTTTCGTACTAGGTGGATTTCTGAAATTTTTATTAGGTGGATTTGTTACTGCCCGTTTTGTAATTCACCACTACTCGTACTCGTACGGGACCGGTCCGGTATCAGATTATGGCCCGACGCGTACGATGTCTACTCGTTTATCTGGGCTCGTCCCACACGTTCGGGATGCAACCTCAGCCCCCCGCCCCCCCCCCCCCCCCCCCCCCCCCGCCCCTTCGCAACCCGGCTGTCATCACGTGGAGATTCGGTACAACATGGAGGGGTTCCCGCCGCGGCACTTCCGGACCGGCGTACCGGAGTGGCACGGTGCCGGCGCGAACGGCACTTCCTGGGTGTGCTGGCTGGAGGAGTTCATGCTGGCGCAGGTGGGCGCTGCCTTTTGCCCCCCCCCCCCCCCCCCCCCCCGTGGCACGTACCGTTCTATCCACTCTCATGCTGTCGGCTTTTCCACGCCGTGAAGCCCCCCATCGCTGAGCAGCGTGTCTCCAACGTCACCTCCGTCGATGTGACCGTGCACCGCGTGCCTGAAGGGCGGCCCGATACGCACCGTTGCGTGCTGGCGTGCAGTGACGAGCGCAGGCATCCAGTAGCAGAAAACGATTTTGGTCGCTATAAATTGAAGAATATGAAGATATTTTCACCGCCCGAGCAGCCGTTTTCCCCGGAGATAAGGATTAATAGCCCGAATGATATGATGGCAGTATTAACATGAGGATTTGTGCTCACATGAGTCGCTGCAGGTTTGTTAATTTTTGGGCTCTACTATTACTTACATCTGTATTACAGGTATGGCGACTATGCTACTGGTACTGGTAGTATATGACGATAAACTGATCGCTCTTTTACGGTATATCTGCGTTTTGCTGGGGCTGCCGGTTTGAAAAATGCATGTGCGCTGAAAATGTGTTCGGCGCGCCAGCCAGGTAGACCCCAGCACGGGAGCGGAGCTACCCACGCGCGTGGTGGCAGGCAACCTGCTGCAGCACCTGAGCCCCGCCAACCGGCAAGAGGTGGTGCGCCTCATGCGCGAACGGGGCGTGCTGCGCGGTGGCGCGGCTCTGCGCGCGATGGCGGCGTCGGGTGCGCCCGAGGCGGCGGCGGCCTGCGGGGCGGAGGACGCCGCCGAGACGGCTCGCCGGCAGCTTCAGTTCATCCTGGACTATTTTGAGGAGGGCGGGGAAAGCGGGTCGCCGGGGTTGCCCGTGGGGGAGCCGAGCGTCGCTGCTGGGCCACCGAGCGAGCAGGTGCCTTGCTCCCGCCGGCCCTACCCGTACTCGTCACTCGAGTATCGTGGAAACAAGAATACATGGGTATGGGATCGGCTGTCTGGACACGTTTGTATCGGCGATTATTTTATGAAAATGTGTTGTTCCAGTATATCCCCCCCCCCCCCCCCCCCCCCCCCCTCTCTCTTATATCATTTTACGCATTATATCGATACCCTGCCTACCGTCCTGCGCCAGAAATTGATCCAATTGTCATATTCCTATTGTTTATGTTTCACCACAGGGGCCCCACTTGACTACATCCCTTGTAGTCTTGGGTTGCGGTTCCCAGGCGCTATGCAGCCTGTAGTGGTGACGCAATTTTGGGGACATCTGCAGTCACCATCAGAATCTCCATTCTGACCCCTCCCTCCCTCCTGCTACAAGAAGCATCACGCTCTACCTCTGCTGGTTATTATTGTTCCTTTTGTCATATGCTGCATATCCCTCTCCAATAAATCTCCGGACTATCTGCTTGTCTTCTCTGCATTTGCTCACCATTCCAGCTGCGCGTTGTTATCCAGGCCCTGCCCTGCTTCAGCCTTGCACAACCCTGCTCACCCGCGAATGCTCCCCCCCCCCCCCCCCCTAACCTGCCGCCTAATGCCCTGTCCAGACCCCCTCGCAAGCTCTGTCACCCCCCCCTGGAGTCGCCAACGGACACGTCGCCCAAGGTAGTGGGCGAGGTCACCCCGCCGTGCCGCACCCCTCGCGCGTCAACCAGCGCCGGCCGCCCCCCGTGCGCCACGCCATCGACGCGTGCGCCGCCGCCGCGCAAGCGCAAGGTGGTGCTGTCACCCGAGGGCACAAGGGTGTGCGCCTGCGGCGCGGGGGAGCCCGTCTTTGCGGTCTCGTACGCACAGGCGAACCGCCCGCGCTGGTGCGCCGCGTGCCCGGAGCTGCCGGAGGGCGCAGTGGACGTCACGGAGCGGCGCGCCAAGTGCGAGTGCGGCCGCGGCAGGCGGCTGATGGCGCTGCCGGGGGAGCCGCCCTCCGCCGCGCGCTGGTGCGGGCGCTGCCCGGCCAAGCCTGTCGACGCGGTGCTGGTGGTGGCCGCCAGGCTGTGCGAGTGCGGCACCAGCAACCCCTCCTTTGGCCTGCCCGGCACCAACGACCACCGCTGGTGCGCGCAGTGCCCCGGCAAGCCGGCTGAGGCATTCAAGTGAGTGACCCGACCACCCTCAACACCCCCTGTCTTTCCGTACCCTACAGCGTCTCACTCTCTACCCCCGCTCACATGAATGCAACGAGCAGTAGTCGTACCAATGATGGCTACTTTCCACACTCTCACACAATAGGCATCAACACGCTTGTTATTTGCGCACGAATATGTGTGTGTGCGTTTGGTGGTGTAACACGCCTGGACTTTGTTTCGTCAGGATTCAAGATTGACAAAGTCGATATTTTAGTAGGAGTGGAGTGCCCTGAGGCAACAAATGAGAAGGAATCCTGTCCTGCAGTGCCCTGAGGCTCCGCATTGGAGAGGCCCATCGCCCATCGATAAGACGTAATTTCAACATTTTACTGACTGACTGACTGGCCGTTTGGGCGGTGTGTGAATATATGTGTGTATATATGTATGTACATATTTATAACTCTGTAAAATACATATATATACACACACATAGGTAAATATATACACATATATATACACACAATGCACTTATTCCCCCCTCTAGTACTGAACTCCATCCTCCCTCTCCCTCTCCCTCCAAAGAAAGTCACACTGCAACTGTCTGTGTAGCGCATCGGCGCTGGCAACATTGTTCGCTGTAGAGCTTGTCCCCAACGCACAATAGGTCATTGATAGATAGAATAGGTTATTGGCAGGGTGTGCATTTCTCGAAAGAACAATCCGTCCACCCCCCCTTTCACTCCTGTGTCCGCCCCCTCCGCCTGCCTTCGTTCTAGCTCACACCCCCATGTCTCAGAAATTATGGCCGCAAACGCAGTGGTTTCGGAGCACGGTGGTTTTGATGCAGTTGGTCAAGTCCAATTTGGGAGCCATGATCTGCAGTGGTTTCGGAGCCTGGTTTTGGAGCGACTTGTATGGTTTTGGAGCGGGATAGGCAATGGTTCCGGAATCACATGAGGCTATGGAACTTAGACATGGGTTGTCTTTGTATCAGCGACGCAGTACGTCGTCTGTGTTGCTGATCGATAGACCAATGTAGGAACACCCCATGACACTACAAATCCCCCCTCCCTGCCGCTCCCCCACTCTTTTAATCCTGTGTCCGCCCCCTCCGCCTGCCTTCGTTCTAGCTCACAACCCCATGTTTCAGACATTATGGCCGCGAACGCAGTGGTTTCGGAGCACGGTGGTTTTGATGCAGTTGGTCAAGTCCAGTTTGGGAGCCATGATCTGCAGTGGTTTCGAAGCATGTTTTCGGAGGGACTAATCTCGTATGGTTTCGGAGCCAGGATGGGCAATGATTTGGGAATGACACAGGGCTATGGAACTAACATAGGAGTTGTCTTTGTATCAGCGGTGCAGTACGTCTGTGTCGCTGATCGATAGACAAACACATTAACATCCCATGACACTGCGAAACCCCCCTCCCCGCCGCTCCCCTACCCTTTTTATTCCTGTGTCCGCCCTCTCTGCCTGCCTTTCTTCTAGCTCACGCCCCCATGTTACAGACATGGCAACGATACACAATGGTTTCGGATCACGGTGGTTTTGATGCAGTTGGTCAAGTCCAGTTTTGGAGCCATGATCTGCAGTGGTATCGGAGCATGTTTTCGGAGCGACTAATCTCGTATGGTTTTGGAGCCGGATAAGCAACGGTTCCAAATCACATGAGGCTAAATAACTAAAACATGAGTTGTCTTTGTATAAACGGCGCAATACAACGTCTGTGTCGCTGATCGATAGACAAACGTATGAACACCCCATGACAATACGACCCCCCCCCCCCCCCCCCCTTGTCCACATCGAGCGTAATTCTGGTCCGCTTGACGATGTGGTGACATCATTTGACTGAAACTGCCCTTAACCCCCCTCCCCGCCCTCTCTTGACCTGGGACGTCCCGCAGCCTGCGGAGAAAGCTGTGTGAGTGCGGCGAGGCAAGCGCGCGCTTCGCGCTGCCGGGCGAGGGCCGGTCGCGGGTGCGCTGGTGCTCCAAGTGCCCCACCAAGCCCGCAAACGCCATCAACTTTCTCAAGCAGTTTTGCGAGTGTGGCCGCAGCGCCGCGGCGTACGGCCTCCCAGGCTCGCAGGCCAAGTGGTGTAGCTCCTGCAAGCAGGCGGGCGCGGTGGATGTCAAGGTGCGCCCACCCAGCAGATACTAATACTCTCTATATCCATTTTTTGGAGATATACCATTGGATATATTCTCATGTTGATTGGAATGTATCTTATACTGCTAATTACTGGGAAAAATATTGTTTTAAATCTTGGCTCCACATGTGTGTGTGTGTAACCTATATGTGTAACCTATCCGCGCTTAATTGGTTCTTTTTATGTGACTGCTTTTAATCCCAGGAGGGGGGGGGGGTCCACAAAGAGATAAACACACTACGTTTCTTGAAACAAGTCACGATGCATCACAACAACAGCACGGATATTCTGAATCGATGCTTCCAAATGGCATCTTTGTTTGTTGGACTCAGGAACCCAATTCGATAGTGCGGTATATAGGATATCTTCTTCCTAACGGTCGCGGTCGTAGCGCTCGGTCATTGCTATGATAAAGACCACCGGGATTTTGTGACCCTAACC
Organism: Tetraselmis striata; assembly: GCA_006384855.1. Classification (NCBI taxonomy): domain Eukaryota; kingdom Viridiplantae; phylum Chlorophyta; class Chlorodendrophyceae; order Chlorodendrales; family Chlorodendraceae; genus Tetraselmis; species Tetraselmis striata. The sequence continues at coordinate 86,979 of VCJN01002403.1, read as the reverse complement.
TGATCTCCCAGGCCGGCCTAACCGCACGACACTTGACGACATGCGCCCTGATCAGCTCTGAAGGATGTATCTTTGGCGATCTGACTCGGTGGCGGTATGCGTGTCCCCGGTCGGCGGACTGGCCCGGCAGCGCAAGAAGTGCGAGTGCGGCAAGATCCCCACCTTTGGGGAACCCGGCAGCAGCGTGGCGCGGTGGTGCGCGCAGTGCCCCACCAAGCCCCCCGCCGCGGAGAACGTGCGGTCCAAGCGCTGCGAGTGCGGCGTGAGCCAGCCGCGGCTGGGCCTGCCCGATGACGGCAAGGCGCGCTGGTGCGCGCGTTGCCCCGACAAGCAGCCCGGCGCCACGGACGTCGTCAACAAGCGCTGCGAGTGCGGCAAGCGCCGGCCTTCATACGGCATGCCCGGCCAGTCGCCGCGCTGGTGCGTGCACTGCCCCACAAAGGCCGTCGCCGCGGTGGACCTCCTCGCCAAGCGCTGCGAGTGCGGCCGGGCAGGCCCCTCGTTTGGCCTGCCAGGGGACCCGCGCACGGGCGCGCGCTGGTGTGCGCAGGTCGGTGTCAGCACCCCCCCCCCCCCTCCCGCGTTTTATGCCTGGTGGTGTCGTCGGCGATGTCGATATAAGAGGGTGAGGAGTAATGACACTTATTTATTAGCCGGCAAACGGATTCTGGGTATTAAATGGTGACCCACTGGATTTCAAGGGGACTCCATACACTTAGCGCAAACAGAGATTTCAAGTGTTTGGAGCCCTCAAGTGATTACTGCTTACCCCGAAGTCACTGATAGTCGAGGTTTATTGCCATGTTTTGGGAATTGGGGGGGGGGGGGGGGGGGGGGGTACTTATTACCCGATATTGACCCCCGACGAACCAAATTGGCGACCTCGGAATGATTACCAGTTGCAGGTGCAGCTGTCTCCCCTCCAGTGCCACCCATGCATGACCTGTGACCCATGACCCGTGACCGCCCTTGCCTGCTGCTCAATAACCCTTGAATTAGACACCATTGAATTAGTTCCCAAGATGTGCCTGATGTCCACTAAATCCCCCCCCCCCCCCCCCCCCCCCCCCCCCGCTTTCCATCCTGTTTTTTCCTGTCCGATGTATTGCAGTGCCCCGACAAGGACCCAGCCGCCATCAACGTGGTCTCCAAGCGCTGCGAGTGCGGCGCCAGCGTCAAGCCGCGCTTCGGGCCGCCCGGCTCCGCGGAGGCGCTCTGGTGCCTGCGCTGCCCCGGGAAGACGGAGGACGCCGTGGACGTGAAGACCAAGCGCTGCGAGTGCGGGCTGAGCGTGGCCCCCAGGTGCGAGGGCCCGCTGTTTCCCACCAGCCGCAGCCATCTCGTCCCAGTCTGGAGCGGACTCGGAGTGAGTTCTATGAATGCGGTGATCGCGTTCGTGTGGAGGCAATCGACACCATCCCGGGGTCAGAAACACAAGTAATTGTAACACCAACGTTACACCACACAATTATTTAGTTGGGCTTGCTGGTCGTTGAAAAGGAGTGTTTAGCGGCATCGAGTAGTTTCGATTTCCTCGGAGCGTTCGCGATGTGCATCGTACAAATATAAACTATCAACATGGCGCAGCATGCCCAGACAACGTCAATATTTATTTGCTTGATGACTGAGCGTCGCCTACCCAAGGCTTTCCGTGACTGTATTGCTCCCCCGGCCGTCGTAGAGACGCTGCAAGGGTCTCACTGCCAGTCCTGTCCCGTGGGCGGAGTAAAAAACGTTCTTGGCGGGGTCGCGGCGGCGCGCGCGGCACGTGATGGTGCTCCTGCGCCTGAAGTGTTTTTTGACCCGGGTGATCGGCTGATGGTATTACCCGGGTGCATCGGTACGCATTCATGGATAATTTTCAACAGTACTCGTGAACTTTCCTGAATAAATGGGCAATACAAACTCAAACAATGCTGCCGATACTATTATCGGAATTCGGAAATCAATTCGCAATACGACTACGAGCTAAAGATGTATCTCTCACTTTTTTTTCAAGAAAAGCCACATCATCGACATTTTTACTTAATTCGCGTCGCGTCGCTCGTCGGCATGTGTTGCTATGACCCGGGTCATTGGCTGCAAGCGTCCTCGCCGCGGCTAATAGCCTACCCCGGGGCGGTGGTCCCTTTGGTTTGTGGCAGCTTGGCGACTTCGTGGTTCCCTTGGCTCCTCCTTGGTTCTTGGCTCCCTGGCCTCCTGCTCGATCTTGGTTATGTCTCTCTTTTGCTGGCAACCTTTCATAGTTGGTGTTTATACTTCTATTTGTAGTGCGCATTTGTTAAAGCCCTGATGATGGAATAATATAAATTTTACTTAATTCTCTTCTAATTGCCGCATTTCCACCGTAATATAAAGCTGTTTAGTCTTAAGGCAATATCATTAAATGCACTGTAAAGAATGTCATGTCATTTCAGGGTCATTTCAAATTAATTACTCGATGATTACCGGCTATTCCAAGCCAGAATAGCAGTGTTGTCGTTTACGATGAGGCCCAGCAAGCTGTAGAAACTGAAGTGGGGACGGAAAATGTGCCGCTGCCCCGCTGTTGTTTGCCGCCGGCAGGTTTGCGCTGAGGGGCGACCCCAAGCGCTGCGCGGTGTGGTGCACTCGCTGTCCCGGGAAGCCCGCCGACGCGGTGGACGTCGTCAACCGCCGCTGTGAGTGCGGCCGCGGGCGGCCAACGTTCGGGCTGCCGGGCAGCGGTTACGGAGGCGCGCGCTGGTGCGCGCGCTGCCCCGCGCGCGCCGCCGCCGCGGTGGACGTCGTCAACCGCAAGTGCGCCTGCGGCCGCACGGTGCCCAGCCTGGGCCGGCCGGACGGCGACGGCAAGGCGCTCTGGTGCGTCAACTGCCCCGACAAGCCCCCGGACGCCGTCAACCTGCGCGCCATCCCCACCTGCGCCTGCGGGCGCCAGAAGGCCAGTTACGCGCTTCCGGGGCAGCCGCGCCACGCGGCGCAGTGGTGCGAGCTGTGCCCCGCGCGCCCGGCGGATGCGGTCAACATGGTCATCAAGCGGCAGCGCCCCAACGCTCCCACGGCGTAGGACCTTCAAGCCGAAGCCGCGCCCTGTATAACGTGCCGACGTTAAACAAAATCTTTTTGGCAAGGTGTGTGGCATCTGCTCGCTGCGCTGCTCATCGTCGTCATCATGATCAGCAGCAGCAGCAGCGATCTAGTGCGCAATCGTAGAATCGCCTTACTCGGAGTACTGTAGTAGCACTAAGTTACTTTAGATTATATGGCGGCCACTAGTGTCCAGCACCTACCCATGAGCCTCAGCATGTACTCTGCTAGATTTGTGGACAGGTGAGTGACCTGATGCGCCTCACTACAGCGATACTCACAGCGCGTCTCACAGACTGTGCACATGGTGGGGCATAGCGACACAATGGGTTGCCCTGCTGGCGGGCACCGAAATTGGGGTGCAGATGATGATAGGGGACTAATCATAAGCCTTGGACAGCATGTTTGACACGCCCCGGCCCGTAGTTGTACACAGTGAAGGGCATGCAATAACAATATTGTGCACCGCTAGTGTCTCTCAGCGACCATATCACCGGTTGTGCCGACGCGGCAACAAGAACATCAGAATACTGTGAATAGCTGATTGAATAAGAACCTGCCCTGTCTGTCAGATGTCACATGTAGCCGAGAAAACTATACCGGACCTACAGCGAATGCTGACAGGTTGCATGTAAGCTGCCTGGTTTGAGGCTTTGTTCTTAATGTCCTTACAGGTGTGTCGGCACCCGAACTCGCCTGCAGGCAATTAGGCGGATGGTTTAATGTTTTTGACGGTGTGGGTAATGTTGTTTTACATTTCTTGTTTTTGAAGTTCTTGTATGTGCAGTTAAGGGTCTTGGCGTGCATAGCAGGGCTTACAGTCCCGAACGCAGCAACAAAGCAAGCAAGCAGCCGCAAAATGTTGGGTAGTGACCGCCCGCTGGATAGCGTAGTGCATACATTCGCTGCGCTACTCCCACAGCCAACGTCATCAAGCCCGCCGAACAGCAGTTGCACCGTGCCGCCGCTCTATTTGATATTATCAAATCGTTTCGCGCCTGCTGTGTGTTGTCGCAGAGTCCGTGAAGCTATACATGCGACATTGATAATAATGCTCTTGCGGCAGTGGTCGAAGCAATAATGCTGGAGTCAATCATTTTAGGGAAAATTGCAAAACAAGGTACAATTCTGACTTTATAAGCAGAACAGGATCAGACCCTGCTTTTGCAAAACGGGGCGCAATGACAAATTACAAAACAGGGCGTTCCTGATTTTGCCGCGCTTGGACAATTGCTAAACAGGCGGGCGGGCGGTGTGACAATTTTCCGTGTCTTGCAATTTTCCCTCATCTTATTGCAGCGTAATCTTATTTACCCGGCTGTAACCGCTGACAATCAAAGCGCTGGGAGGTGGTGCCTGCTAATTTCAGCACAAGGTGCAGAAGGCACAGCCCACATGCAACGTAACCGGACTTGCGGAAAACTCGCTGTGCTTGCTGCAATCTCGCAGCATCTCGTGCGCCAGCGGGAATCGCTGCATGGCCGCCAATTGCCGCCGCGCTGGCGAATATAACTACATAGCATGATGGCACGGTATATCATCCCGCATCCAGCGGCCATCTGTGCTCGTCCAGGGATGGCCTTGGTCCAGTCAGTGGTCAGGTTGCCCCACTAGCCCTGGCGGCTGGATCTCGACTACTGGAGTGCGCTCCGCGAGGGAAAAGGTTGGCATCGACGAGGAGCGGCAAGCGTCCAAGTCGAGGTCCCCTTGCAGGCAGCCGTGGGCGGGGATGAGGTCCGTGGGGTCGCTCTACCTGAGACGCTCCCGGACGCTCTTTGACCTGAATCATAAACACAAATTATCCTTAACGAAATAACACTGACATGAACACACAGAAACATGAAAATAACATGATTTGAAAATGAGCAGAAAATATTAATAATTCACAATAATCGATATTCGAGTCTGAACTACTATTCTCTTTGGGTGTGGGCAAGTGTCCGTCCGTGCATCCGTCCATCTGTCTGTGTGCGAGCACATGTTTGGGCGGTTTCTGTTCATGCAGCGAGTACCTCGTGCATTAGATACCAAATATTTCACTACTTCCCGTGAGATCACCGGCAAGACGGAGAACGTGTTTTGATTAGAGATAATAGTCACACAATGCTGGGAACCTATCAACTTGATATTGTACTACCCGGCAAGGAACTACAAGGCTTGCATAAGGATGATGATGCGTAGTATACCAACTCGAAGAGGAATCACCGACTGTAATCTTTATGAGGTACTACGAGGCTCGTATTTTCGTCGGGTAGAATATCGAGTACCTGGGTACATGGCGGATGCCTGCTGTTGGGGTTCCTATTTAAGCCTGATAAATTCGTCATACATTCTTGATTTTAACGTCACACACAGTAGTTCGCAGGTGCGATGCAGCCATCACTGGATATAACGTAATAATCAATGATATGAGAAACAAAATTTACAACTTGAGTAGTTTGAAATTGAAAAGTTCGTACCTGAGCATCAGCACGAAGGCCTGCGCCTCGGGGGGCATGGCCTCCAGCAGGTCCTTCGGCAGCTCCCGGAGAAAGTCGGGTGGCCGAGGCGGCGGCGCCTCCTCGGCGCTGATGTCCCTGCGGGACGCCGCCGCGACACCCACCACCAGCGCCAGCATCTCCGCCTCGTCCTCGCACGGCGTGTTGAAGATGAGTGGGTAGAGAGCGCGGACCTTGTCCGCGGTGAACTTGCATACCACCTGCTTGGAGATGCTGTCGTAGCGCGCGGCGGACGCGGACACCTGCGCCTGGGAGAGGCCGTAGAGCCAGAAGGGGCGGCAGCTGTGTGCGCGGCCCTGGTGCCACTCCCGCGCCTCGCGGAACACCGTGTCCTCCTCGTGGTTGATCGCCAGGAGGCCGCTCTCTGCCCCGTCCTCGCCCACCGGCTCCGTGACAATCTCCACCTCCCGGGCATTGCACAGCTCTTGCAGCGTCCTTACACACGCCGCACAACAGGGGGCCCAGTCAGCGGGTCGGATTGTGATGGCGCACTTCATGTCATCGCCGCAACTGACGCGAAAAAATGAAAATATGCCGGTGACCAAAACAACCGCGCGCTTCGCTTGCAATGTGTTGAGGTTTTTGACCCCCCCCCCCCCCCTCGAAACCGCGCGCAGAAAGATGGAATAACAAGTTTGCCTGAAAAAGTACCTTGAGAATACACCACGAATACCACGGAATCTCCAATTGGACGGTGCAAAACAATTCACTTTTTTGTGACCAGCGCGTTAAATGTACCACAGTTGAATGGTACGGTTAATCGTTACACTGACCCCTCGTAAAGGGATGAAAGAGGGAGATAATAAATATAGATATCAAATAAATGTATGTTATAAATGAATATATATATATAATATATATCAAATATATCTAATATATATCTCATATATATATCAAAAAAAAAATAGACATAAACATAAACATATATATTATCCGCAAACATCGCAAATCTGCATGGATGTTCCAATGCTGCTGGATGAACTCTGAATACACGAGTTCATTATTTTTTGGGATCCTGCAAACTGAATTCATTTGTTCGGTAATGCAGCGAAGCTAATCTTTCACTCAACAAAGCAGTCGGTATGTGTGGGCCAGATGCTCGCGTGCTATATCCTCGCAATATCCCACATGTGAAAGTGGCTATGCGTGTAATAATGTGCTTACTCAGCAGTGGCTGTCAGCCGGATGATGCACATACATATAAACATCAGAATAATACAGATACTGCACGAGCACCGCACCAATCTACCGATGACTCTCAGATGCTGCAAACAATTCCGTATGGTCTCACAGCCGCGGATCCAAAGAAATTGTACGTTGGCGTATTACGAATCAGCAAAGCCTAATTCACTCTAGAAATCGACCTTTCAGGCCAGCGTCCGAATGTATTGCATATTAATACAATAGGCCACATGAGGGCGGACATGATGTGTGTACTGCGTCAGTGCGGTTGCCCCCCCCCCCCCCCCTCCCCCCATGAAACCGCAGGGATTCTCAGCTCACCAGGCGCGCTGATGATACCGGCTGCTGTCTGGCTCCAGGCTCCTCAGGGCCAGCGTCTTGCGGCTGGAGCCATACACCGCCATCATCCTGCGCACGCCGGGGGGGGGGGGGGGGGGGGGGGGGCAAAATACACTTCAGCCCAAGGGCGGCAGCATCCAGATGGCAACAGCAATGGCAGGCAGGAAAACACCATAGATAAAGTTGGGTATGCGGGTCGAAATTCCTGACTTGATCCGCAACATTACACCCCGCAATATCTGTACACTTTTCGGTGATGTTTCCCATCAACATAGGGAATTCCTCTCTTCACGCGGAGTTATAAAAAAGGTATATACGTGAGTCAAATACCAGGTCGGCTCACCTCGCCAGCAGCGTGCGCTGCAGGGGGCTCTCGTCCTGTGGCAGCGCGATGCGATCGATCCACACATACATGCAGCCACTGGCGCCAAGGGCTTGCTCTACTTCCGACAGCTGCCAGCGTGACATGTTGAGGCGCAGCCCCGGGCAGATCTCCACCTCCTCGGCCTGCCAGCGGTAGCTGATGGTGAGCGTGTCGTCCATGATGTTGTAGGAGCCGCGCGTCTTGAGTAGTGGCCCGGTGTAGGCGGCACCCGATAGGTGCGCCTGCAGCGCCGCGCGCAGGTGACCTGCGTCCACCACCACACCAAAGCCGGGCTCCGCCTCGCGAAGCTGCTCGACTGTGCAGGGTGTGTCCATGGTGAGCAGCACCAGGGCGATGGCCACCAGGCGGCACACCCACACCACCCCCACTGTCACCCACGACGCAAACGGCGTGCCCAGCAGCAGCAGGATCATGTTGATCAGCAGCTGCAGCTGGCGCTGCTTGAAGCCGGCCTTGGAGGTGCGCTGGAGTCGGATTCGCGTCAACAGTTTGCGGTGTTCCACGGAAGAAAGCGAACCAGCCTCGCTGTGCGGATAGGACGGTGCGGCGCTGTATAGCTCCAGCGACTCCACCGACGGAACCACCCTCGCAGGCGTCACCCGGCAAGCTAGCCACCGCAGCAGCGCGACGTCAAGCCCCGAGCTCCAGGCGATAATGAGGAGGCCCCCTGCGATTACGGTGATGGCGGCGTACGTGAAGCCAACCATGTCTGCCCGCGTGGCCGTCAGCAGCTTCAGCTTGATGCCGATGGCGAATACGTAGACTGTAGGCAGGGACACTGCCAGCTGCAGCCAGTGGGACCACAGCGATCTGCGAGTACGACCACACAAGTATTTTCATATTCCCAGCGCTATTGGTACGGTATTTGCAGCGCACATGAGAGCCCTCAAGCCCTGGCCAGAATACCCCAATTGTGTTCATCCGGATTAGCTACAATTTTGCGCGCATGATGCCACGACAATCCAAATTGTGCGGCGAAGCGCGGGCTGGAAGACGACGGACTTGGAAGCACGGGCCGGCTGGGAGTTGCGCGCGAACTACGACGATCCAGAAACAGCGCCGACAGGCAAAGTCCCTCACCTCTTGAGCCACCGCACGTCGAGGTGCTTCACCGCGTCCATGAATACGGGGCTCCACATCTCCAGCCGGAGGATGAGCAGGAGGCTACTCAGGTAGGGCGCCATGCTGGCCACCACGATGGCGCCCGTCTCTCGCCACCTCCAGGCGAAGCGCTCCGGCCAGCGGTCGGCCGCCTCCCAGCAGTCGGGGCACACCCGCTCAAAGTACGCCCTGTACTCGGGGCTGCGCGCTGCGGCGAGATCGGCAGCGATGAAGGACGCGGAGGGTGCGGCAACGGCCAGAGCGAGGAAGACGATGAGCTGCAACTGGCTCTCTCGCGTCACCTGTGCTGGCGGCGGCGCGCAGGTGCACCAGGTGTCAAAACATGAATATGCGAGACACAATTAGTGGCAAATGTAGACCTGTTGCTGTTGCTGCGAGTCCTGTCCCAGGGCCGGGGGGAAAAAACCTCGCGGCGTGCCCTATTGCTCCAGGGAGCGGCTAGGCTACCTATACCCGGCGGGATGCGTGCCGCTTTTATTCCAGTCGGCTGCCCGTGTTGATCTTTTGGTACGAGCATCGCTTTTAGCGGTGGATATGTTACTGGCCTTTTCGTACTTCACACCGGCACACTAGTACGCGCCCATGGCGTAATCCTTGATCGGTGAGCACCCTCTCGCCCTGTTTGTGTAGGAAGATTCTAATTCAAGTAAGATTCTAATCTGTACATACATAAATATGTATCGAATAGCGACTAATTGTCGGAAATAACGATTTGATAAGGATTAAAACCGCGACTATGCCCGTACGTACTACTACGGCGACCGGGTAGTGGCGGGCGTATCTAGTACAGCCGTACAGGAGGCGGTAATCCTCGTCAGGTCCCTGGTGCAAGCAGGATTAATGCCCTGGTTACCCCTGGTGCAAGTAATGCATCAATGCTCGTGTGCCTTCCCAGCGGCGACGCACCCGGACCACCTCGTCGAATACCTCCTTAGAGGAGGCCGCTGCCCAGCCCCGCATGCGCGCCAGGCCGATCTCGCCTGCCGGGGGTATAAAGCCCAGCTGCCAGCTGCAGGCGGCTGCGAGGCGCGGGCTGCAGATGTGGTTTACGACGACTATCATGAGGGCCACCTTGACGGCGGCGATAGCTTGCAGGACGGCCATGCTGTTGCCGCAGGCCTCCGCGTACAGATTGCTGGACATGACGCAGGGACGCGCCGCTGCCAGACACAACTCCCCCACGTTGATCGCCAGGCACAGCGCATTTCCCGCGAGGATGGCACGGGTCTCCGGGAGCAGCCACAAGCGACGCAGCACGTCCCACAGTCGCCGGAGCGGCACCGGACGGCGACTGCAGTCCGCTGCTGATTCGTGCTCGCCGCGCCGTGCCATGTCTGCAGAAGGCTGCCGCAAATAACCTTACGGGACTGCGACACGCAGCTCGACTTTGTTTTCGCAGGGCCTGTTCAGGAATGCTACAGAATTACTCATGAAGCAAAAGCAGGTGTGAGAGGTTGGCTTGCCGCTTGGCGGACGGCGCGTCGCGACGACTGATATGTGCTACATTCGTCGGTCGCCCAGCACCCGTACTGGCGAGCTGTCCCTGCTACCTCCATCATCGCTCCGATAATTAGGTGGCTATGCTGTGCGAGCGAGGCGGACTGCGTCCTCCTATCCTATCGTATCGTATGTGATGATAGATCACATCAGGACGTGGTACGAAAAGTACCCGCTGATCACGTAATCGTCCCGGTCAACAGTCCCGTATGTAGAAATCCGTACAAGAGGACGTACCATGGTGCTCCTACCAGGAATCAAGGTACGGTAGCGACTATGGGTACCCGCCGGGGAGAAGAAATCTCCCGCCACAAAAGACCTGCCGGAACTCCGCTGTACTTAGAATAGTGGTACCTCCACCGCCGCCCCAACAACTGGCATCCCCTGCTATACTCCGTGCCGTCGAAGCACCACCAAACCCACCACCACGCAAGAGCAACAGCACACCGGCTCCCGTATCGTGCATAACCGCAGATTCGACCACCGCGATCAGACCCGTATGCCGCCGACTTGTCTACTCCCGTTGACCGTCGCCGCTCGGGCGCCCGGACGTCGCGCGACTAGCGCCTCGCGCATACAGCGCCGGTCAGGTACCCGTAGCACGCCGTGCTGGAGGCTGACCTTCGCATGCCGACCGGCGCGGCGGATGTGGCGAACTACCGGTACTCGCCCTGCGCCCGAGTGCCAGAGCAGTGATTGTCAACGGGGGGTTAGGCATGTCAGGTGCACACCGGGCTGACCGTAGCGGTCGAATATGATACTATGCACGATACGGCAGCCTGCCGGTATTCTGCCACTCTTGCGTGGTGGTGGCTGTCATCCAAAATCAAGATATATGGATACACATGTATCCCGGGGACGAAAAAAATTGTTACACATTTAAGAATGTAGCGTCTCTTATATGTGCACACTAGTACATTCTATGTATCAAAAACAAGATAGATATCTGTAGTAGCTCCTTATGCATAAATACAAATGCTGTAGCGACTATGTATACTATGGATGCATACATCGATATTTACTGCAGCAGGCGGCAAAGTAGGCAGTGATGTCATGTCACGTCATGCAGTAACAGCGATGGACATATACATGAGTATTTATTGTAAATTAATAATACGGAATGGGCCCGGTATGGGGTATGATTACCGGTACGAGTGCAGCAGCATCTGCACCATCAGGTATTATCAGGTACCGTATCCTGTACCTGTGTTTGTGCCTATGACCAGCGAGAAAAGCCCTGTTGTCAACACATTTTGTGCTGCCACGGCGCAGTTCACCCGCCAGCGTGACTCAACTCAACCGACACAAGCCCCACTGGGCCAGACAGCGACCATATCTAGTTGCGGCCAGCGTTGCGGGGTCAATGGCGGTCAGTATGCGGGTCATGTGGATCGGCAAAGTGATGGGGGTGAAAGTAGGTGGTGCGCTACATACGTGCCCTTAGGTTTCAACACGTGCAGTAGCACCCACCCTCGGGAGTCCGAAACTGAAATTGAAATTGATTTACAACATGCTGACTTGCTGCTCTCCACTGCCCAAGCCAAGTCGCTTTTAGGACATGCTATATCCAACCGTTGTGGGCGAACCCTAAGGATTACGGATTACGGCCTTCCTCCTTTTCGCCCGCGCCCCTCCTCCTTCCATGCCGCTTGATACACTTTTTGTAATACTTGCGGGGAATAGTGATGGTAAATTCGAAAAACGCATTCCGGGCATGCCGGCTAAAAACTTCCGTAGTTCTTGGGTGGCGGCGCTGATAGTCGCGGGCGTGCGTCCAGCTTGGGGTTTGGGTGCCTTGCCTGCGGAGCATCCGCATACGGCCCATCTGCGGCTGCAAGGGGGCCGTCCGGCGTGGGGGGTGGCGGGGGCGATGAGCCTCTGCCGCGAGCTGGGCCAGGCGGGACGTCTGGGCTGGTGTGTTGGTTGTGGAGGTATGCTCGAGGGGTTGGTGGCCTCCGAGGCCTCTCTTGTCGGGGTGGGGGTTTAGGCTGCGGCCGGTGGAGCCGGCTCGGGGTGCGGGGTTGGATCGACGCTTGTCGCCGGCTGCTCGACTGCCGATGGCGAGGCGTCGCTGTCCATCTCCGTGGCTTGAGGGGCTGCCGTGACCGGCGGGGTGTGGGCCGCTTGTAGCTGGGTATTAGGTGGTGGCTGGAGCTCTTGGGGGAGCTGGCCGTGGTGCATCGCCGGTTGGTGAGCAGTCGCGATCTTCTCCCGCTCATATAGGTGCGTGATACTAGATGCGAGGAGTTTCGCGTCGGATCCCGTGTTAGTGGCGAGTCCGGCTCTGCTCACCCCTTCTGGAGCGGCGGCAGCCGGCGGTATAGGGGCTTGTCGGGTCACCGCCTGGACGTCGTGAGTCGATGTGTATACCCCGAGCTTGGGGCTGAGGGCACGGATCGGGTTCTGGAATACACGGATGCGGCGCAGGTCGACCCCCGTCGCACGGTTGCGGGTCGCCAGGTTGCTGAATAGCGGGGCGACTTGCGTGGCACAGTCAGTATCAAGGGGAAGATCGATTGGGGGCTACCGGGACTGGCGGCTCGAAACGCGGAGATGGCTGCGGACAGCAGGTGGGAGGCGGGTGTATGTGAAGTTTATCGCGGCAATGGTTATTTGTTGGGGTCTTGAGGGGTTCGGCTCTGCCGCTGCGCGGCGCATCGATAGTGGCGCCGACCTCGGCCGCCTGGTGCTCCTCGGGTCTGTGGGTGTTCATATTGGCTGTTGAGATTGTCTCCTGTGGAGCCTGCTCTTTACGCCTCTGTGGGCGCTGGCCGGCAGTTGGCATGGGGCGGGCAGCAAGTGGAAGTCTGGTGTATGCGATTTGTTCCGCAGCGATGGCGGTTCGGATCTCGGGGACTTGGGTCTTGCCGCCGCGCGGCGCATCGAGAGCGGCGCCGCCCGCGGCCTTCTGTTACTCCTAGGTTTTGTTGATCTCCATGATGGCTGTAGTGATGATCTCCCGTGGAGCATGCTCTTCACGCCGCTGTGGGCGTTGGCTGGCAGTTGGCCTGGCGGTGGGTCGTCCGGTCGTCGGGCGGTCCACCGTTTCACATACATGAGTACACTATCGTCACCAGTAGATAGAGCCGCGCCGGCTCGCCCGGATTTAGTACATACGCAGTACTTCGCCCGGTGTTAAGGGCCGGCGGGAAAGTGAGGTACTTGGGTTGAACATGGCAGATTTGAGGGACTGTCGGGATATGCGGAAGAGAGGTAGTATGTAGTATGTAGTCATCCGATTGAGTGTCTTTGGAGTTTCCTACATAGGCGGATTGCAGCGGCGCTGGGAGGCGGAGGGGGTTTGTCCGGGGGTTGCTTCTTGGGCGGAGGACCGTGAGGCTATGGATGGCTCGGGAGTTGCACTTACCGACTGGCTGTCACCAAGAACCCCCGTTATTTATCGACATATAATCGTATAGCTACCCTCCTTGAACTATTGCGAACTTTTGGTCGGGTGCAGGGCGCGGTCGGTGATGCCCGTCGCCAATCACTTGCTAGCGAGTAGCGACTTGATCCCGCGTGTACGGGGTGTTGATAGCGGTGCGACGCCCGGCTCCCGTGGGGTGCATCACCATCACCCGTCCCCACCGCTACTAGGTGGCGAGAGTCCGAGGATGGTAACATGGTGAGGACTAGAGCTTGCGGTGGAAGCGCGGGGGCGAGTCAGCGCCGAAGCTTGCGAAACCAATGCAAAGTATTGTAATGCAAATGAGCGGAGAGGCAAAAGTTGCAAGAGAACCGAGTGTTACAAATCAGGCATTGCATTGACATATATACTGCTCTCTCGCTACCGGGCAGATATGGGCAGTGGCAGTGGCAGTGGCAGTGGCAGTGGCAGTGGCAGTACTGGTAGCGGTGGCAGTGGGAGATTGTTCGGAGGTCTTGAGGGTCTTCAGGAAATGTAGCGACTAATCCTTAGCGCGTTAGTCGCGTTATCAGCAGCAGCATAGTAAGTCGGTAAGTGGCCAAAATTACGTGCTACACTATGCTTCAAAATAAATGGTTAACCCTACTTTGGGTAGGCTCTGTACTCACGCACAATCGAAGCGCGTGGGGCCAATCCTAATATAGGGGTATGTTGGGTAGGAGTGTTGGCTGCAACCCCCATGTTTATATCGAATTGATTTGGCCGTGTACATTGAGGTGTATGTAGATGTAGTAAGGCTGCATTTCATTTTAGGCCGTAACCGTAGTCGCAAATCTTCGTACATGTACTAAAATGCTCGTAGGAACCGCAAATTCGGCATGTTTACGGTTGCGGCCGGCACCGTGAAATGTGACATCCCAGTAACCGCCGTTATTTTCCTCGTCGCCCTCGTCCTCCTCCTCCTCCTCCTCTTCGTCCTCGTTGCCGCCGTCGTCGTCCTCATCCTCATCCTCCTGAACGCTGTCCTTGGTGCTCTCGTTGTTACCCCACACTGCGCGGTCAGCCAACCCATCTCCAAGCCCAACTTGCTCTTCGGTCTCCTCGTCCGCCCAGAAGTCGTCGTCATCCATGCCCGTAGCGCCTGGAAGCGGGGCTTGCGGCCGCGGCGGCGCGGGCGGGGGGGGGGGGGGGGGGGGTGGATTGGTGGCCCTCGCGAGCAGTCGCTTGGGAGTGTTGTAGCCTGATGAGCACCTAACACGGCACGATGTGGGCGGGCGACTGGCAAATGAGCCAGGTCAGTGACGTTTGACCGCACTACCCCCTCAGTCATGTGAGTTCAAATGCTCAAAACGGGCCCAGCATCAGCATGCCCTGGCGCCCGGGCTGGTGCCGGGCCGAGCAGCAAGCAGGGCGCCGCCTAGCCCCTACGACCCTTTGCGGCCGGCCTGTACATTGCGCTGAGCATGTATAATCTGCGTAAAGTATTACTTCGATTTACGGCTCAGTGAGCCATATTTAGGGCGGTCGTAAGGTCCTTAAATGTTGCGATATTTGCGACCAGCGAGGCCAGCCGCAAATCCTCGAGCCGCAAATCCGCCAGTTTACGGTTATTTACGGCTCAATAATACAACTCCGTGTTAAGCGATTACGACTACTCGCGAGCCGCAACCGTAAATTCGTACCGGGTACCCGTACGGCCGAAAATGAAATGCAGCATAAATAAATCAAAAGAAACGAAATAAATCAAAATAAATGAAAAGCAGCCTAAATAAAAGGAGGCACGAATTTCGCACATCTCGAGTTTACATGAGCACAAATACTAACAAAAATATTCCTATGCGCAGCGCATGAAGAGTCTTTGGCATGGCTCTTTAGCAATAGACTGCGCATAGATGTGCTCGCATGGTACCGCGAGTGATCCCGCATCGCGCCTTCCAGCCGCTTATAATGCCCGCGTACATCAGCGTTACGCAAGTGTTACACATGTCACGAGGCACGTACTCGCGTAGGCGGCTAATTGTTTTTTGCAAAGAGCATGCGCACCTTTTGGCAACCCTACGGTAGCGCGCTACGAGCTCTACACGGTGGAACAAGCACGTATCCAGCCCTTAACGGCGCGCGCCTGCCGTAAAAGCATCTCTAGACCCCGTCAGTCCGAATTCGGCATAAATCGATTATATTTCCGTCAGCAATATACGATTTGAGCAGTAGTTTTCGCACCCCGAATTAAGTTAAGACACCGGCAGGTCACCTCGTCGCGTCCCCAGCTCGGAGGGTTTTCGTAATGCGTTGATACCCGAAGAATGCCCACCAACTACCCTTGCAGTACAGTTCGCTAACCATGCGAGCACAACTATGGGCCGTCTATTGCTATAGAGCCATGCCAAAGACTCCTCATTGTTTCTGAATATCTGTGCTACTGTAAAATCGAGATGTGCGGAATTCGTGCCCCGTTTTTACATATACATACACCTCAATGTACACATCCAAATCAATTCAATCTAAGACCGAAGTTGGTAAACATTTCCGATGAGGATGAGGATATTGTAAATCCTGCGGCGCCGCAAGATTTACATGACCCATATTCTGCGGCACGCGGACACGCGGGTGTGTCCACCGCATTGAAGCTGGTAACTATTGTCGGCACCGGAACGCGCGCGACTGCACGCGCGGTTGCATAACCACGCCCGCCCGCACGCCCGCGCCGCCATGGCGCCGCCCCGCCGCCCGCCGCCCGCCGCCCGCCGCCATTGCCATTACCGCTGCCATCCCCAGCACAGACGACGCAGCGCTTCCGCGCTGCTCGTAGCGGGACCCAAAATACCTGCCTACACGTTCGGTGCCCCGGTGTCGCGGTAGGCGCGTGGGAAGGGAGCGTTGCAGCTGGTGCCATCGTGGTGACGGCATCGCCCTCGTTACCGTGCTGGTCGCCGCCGCCGTGGTAAACAACATGACCACTGCTGCTATATACCCTCTTGGGCCGGCGCGCCCTCGGACGATGGGTCTTCGAGCTCCGCGTCAAGCGCGTCAGCTGCATCCAGCAGACTGGCGAAGCTATGGCGAGGAGCAGGTGCGTTGGACAGCGAGGCGTGCTCCATGGCGGCGGCGAGTTTTCAAATATTCCGACCGGATTGGCTGAGCGGTTGGTCAACGCGCGCGGCGCGCCCTATGATCGCGGGGGTGGGGCGCGATGTCAGCAGTACGCACCAGAAAAACCGCGTCTCGGCCGACCGTTCCGCCGAGTGTGGGAGAGACTGCGAGCGAGGCGCGAGGGGTAGCAGGGTTGGGGCAGTGGGGGAGCCGAAGTGGTGCGGTTGGCGAGCTCACTTGAAATGATGCGGCGCCAAATGATGCGGGCGGCGGCCGCAAGATTTGGGCCCCAAATCCCGCGGCCGCCGCGCCCCGTGTCCACCGCATCTCAAGATTTGGGGCTTTCACGCTACACCGCAAATATGCACGCTACACCGCTCACGTCGTGCCGCCGAATCTAGTGGGAGGAGACGCATCAGTACCATACTCAGAATTGTACTCGACGGTTGCGTCCCGGATGCCATCTCCTTGCCAGGCAAATGGCTGGCGCGGCACAAAGAAGGTTTATAGGCACGCTTCAAAACATAGCATGGGGCAAACGAACGAGCCTATTCGGGGCAACTCACATCACTCTACAACGACGGGTGCGGGAGATTGCCCCACCGCCTCACGCACATGCTCGGGGTGATTTCTGTCACTCTGGGGGGTTGCGACACCGGGACTGATCCTACTCCTGTGGGACTACTGCTCCTGTGGCGTCGTAAATCGGTTGTCTGGCCCGCCTAGCACGGCTCGCCCGTCTAAGCTCGACGGCACACCGCCCGAGGCTGCAGACGCTTGCCGCCTCGAAGAGACGCGGGTGGCCCAAAATATCTGGCATGTTTTGTTAGTGTTTTCAATAAAGCTGCTGCGACGAAAGGGGCAGCCTATGGCAGCAAGTAGAGTTGTGCACCACATGCATGGTAGGTGAGCCCGCGGGGTGGACGCATCTGCCGCTAGCGCTGCAAGATGCATGGCGGCGCTAAGGTAAGATCTAGGGTGAGCACATTCCAGACGTAGTACATCCTACAGACTACAACGTCACCTAGTAGTACATTTGTATATCTTCACAACGCCTAACTTTTGACGATTCTTTCGCAATACATTCGTACAGATGTTAATTTCACTCGGTATTGCGACCATTTTAGCGCCATTTTACCCCCAAAATGGCTCTTTTTCGAGTAGCGTATGTGGACCAATTTCACTCGCTATTATTGCACCCAGTCATAGCGAGTTTTGGGGTTGGCAACTTCGCGGCGGGCGGATGGAGTGGGCGGGCACTACCGGCAGATGATGATTTTAATCCGGGCGAATTCGGGGACGATTCGTGGTCGAAAATATATCCAATCTTTACCAACTTCGGTCTAAAACATGGGGGTTGCAGCCAGCACTCCTACCCAACATACCCCTAACCATGTAAAAGGATTTGCGCCACGCGCTGATTATTCAATTGCGCGTGAGGACAGACCCTACCCAGAGTAGGGCTTGTCATTTATTTTGAAGCGTAGTGTACACAGTCGCTCGACTGCACTGCACTGCTGAAACTGTGGTCTGTAGGTAGCAGTACCTTCGTGATGTGGTCGCCAAGTACTTTGCCTCGACCCAACTCTGCTTCCCCGCGTTGCACTGCAACCAACCCATAAAGAAAGATAGCTTTCCGGCTAACGGACGTGAACCCCGGTACACCTATAGTGCACCTTGGTGCACTAAATAGTTAAATAGAATTTCTGAGCAACGGAGGTCGTCCCAACCGTAACCAACGGTCAGGCCTCGTAGCTGACACCCCAAGGCAGCTGGGATATAGTTTTCGCGGCGGGGGTGGGCCAGATACCCACAATGCGCATGCGATGGGCCCAGCAGATCGCGGGCTCCGCCGCCGCCACCACCACCACCTGCCCACCATGCGGCTGCCCCTCGGAACGGCCATTACTGTCCGTTTCGGTGATATAACCGACGCCGCCAAGAAGGTATGGGTTGCTGCCCACCCAGGGGAGCCCGTGGCGGGTGTCACGCTGCGCGGCGTCGTCTGTGGCCACTCTGGCGCGTGGCATCGCGTCACTTTCGCCAAAGATCACCCTGAGATAGAGCGTGAGGTCAGCCTCAAGGCTGCCGCCCTCGTCCCCCCCGCCCCAGCAGCGGCCCCCGAGGAGCACAGGCGGGTGGGTCCGACCACCGTTGACTTGGAGGAGGTGCAGGCGGCCAACCAGCAGCTGCTGGATGCGTTTGCGGACGCCGATGCCGAGCCCGCTGGTGACTCCGCCGAACCCGACGAATATCCCGAGGCACCAACCCCTCGCCCCACCCCCACCGAGCTTCCGCCGCCTGACTGGGAACCCGCCTCTTGCTACCGCTGTCAGCATGAGCAGGCCAGAGCGTACCCCCCACGTTCCGGCCACTACCGCGGCAACCACAGTGAGGCGGCGCAGGCGGACGTGGCATGGCACTTCTGGCAGTGGTTCCTCCTCAGCGCGATGTCGCGCGCCGTCGATGCCATGAACCAGCCCCGCCACACCGAGAAGGGGGGGAGCAGTGTCGTCCCCTTCTCCCTGGCGGAGTTCAAGGTCTTCCTGGCGGTTCTACTCGCGATGACGCTTCACTCGACGGTGTCGCTGGAGGAGCTGTGGGACAACCCTGCAGTGCCCTCCATCAAGGCGATGCCCACCCGCTATGGCTTCGCTGCGCTGATGACACAGCGCCGCTTCAACGAGTGGCGCGCCTACTTTCGCTTCTGGGGCGACCCTGGGGACCTGCCTAACAGTCATTAGAGCGAGACATGCCAGGACTGGGTGATAGAGGAATCAGCAACGCCTCATTATTGCTGTGGCAGGAGCGCGCATCAACTTCGCGTCACTGCAAAAGGAGCATGATGTTCCTAGCAAGCCTGGTGAGCGCTGCATGGTCTATGCCTCCGCCTGGCAGGATACCCAACCCATGCTCCTTGTGCATACATGCTGCAGTGATGCTATCACACCGCCTGTGGAGCGACTGAAGTCCAAGTACAAGGACGGCCGCGTACACAAGTACCGCTACGAGGTGGAGCAACGGGAGAGCCACGCCACCTATCGGCAGCACTTCAACGCGGTGGACATCAACAACAAGCTGAGTGTGGGCCCCCACTCTGTTGCCACTGGCTGGGGCACCCGTAGTGCTGTGCTCCGGTTCTGGCTGTACACCGCTGCAGTGGCCGAATCCAACGCCTACCTGTGCTACACTTCTTTCACCAACAACAAGGACATGACGCGTCATGAGTGGAAGTGCGCCATGGTGGACGCGCTGGTTGCGGAGGGGAGGGCTGAGATGATGGGCTCTGCATCTGGCCTGCACAGCACCTCGCCTGTCCCCCGCAGCCGTGCAACTACCCGCAGCTCAAAGAGCTCTCATTGCAGTGCTCCTAGTCCCTTTGATACTGAGACAGGTGACGGACCCTCTGGAGTGCCCCGCGCGTTTGATGAGGGCTGGCGCACAAAAGGCACCAAGCGCACAGCTACGATGTACTCCGCTCCCAACCCTGAGAACACCCCCAGCAAGTTCAAGGATGGCAAAGAACGCGCCAAGCGTAGGCAGTGTGTGGAATGCCGCCGCAACCTGGTCCGTAGCATTTGCTCTGACTGCGGCGCCCCTGTGTGCTCATCCCTCTGCACCCGCCCATGCTTCGCCAAGCATGTTGCAGCCCACCTGCAGGCGGATGGATGGGCCAAGATTGGACCCGCCAACCCTCCCACCATCAACAACAACCGTGTACTGGACATGTAAACTCATCCCTCTGTGTAATCCTATCTTTCTGGGCATTGATGGTTATCATTATATGAGTGTCTTGCATTTTCAGAAATATTTTACGTATTTTTTTGCATTTTTCTGTCTTTTGTCGACAATTTATCGGCCGCCGTCGACCCCGACGATGGCCGCCACCCCGCCCACTGTACCAACATCCCATCTTCCATGGCCAATAGGGACCAAAAGGCCCGGGAATCATGGTGGTTTGGGTGCGGCACTCCCCCTGGGTGATAGAGGAATCAGCGCATAAAGTTTTTCGCTGAGATTATCGCCGAAATCTGGCCGATATCCCGATTTTAGGGTTTCCAGATGACGGTCCAGAAACCCTGTTAGGGTTTGTACTCTCTACCGCAGCTAGAGAGTTGAGTTAGCATCAACATACTGGAAGGACGAGGAAAAACGATTAAACCTTGAGTGTGATATGGCCGGTCGACGACATGTATCTGTTTAGTGAACCCGGGTACACCAATCTAGCGTTAGCCGGAAAGATAGCGCCTGCCTATGAGCAGTTCCCGTTGCCGCCACACTCCCTGTTGTGGCAACTCCCTGTTGCGACTATTTGCCTCTAGCAGCCACACCGCGATTAGCCCTGCCGCCGTTCCACGCCGCGCCCGAGGCTGCGAGACACCAAGTGCTACCCCAACCTTCATCCCATTTCGCGAGGGCGGGGGGATAAACAAACACGGAAACGACGATGCCCGCCCCAGTACCCGTGAGACCCAGGGTGAGTGCGGCGCACCGCTGCAGCGGCGTGGCCGCAGGCGTGGCGCTGCGGGCAGGCCCTCCTCCTGCTGGCTGGCGGCAGCGTCGAGGCGACGCGGGCATAGCGCGCGGACTGCCATCATTCCCCACCAAGGGCCCGTTGGGCGGGGCGATCATGGGCGGCACCTTCCTGGGCCCGATCGGTGTCCCCCCCCCCCCCCCCCCCCTGTTGCCCCTTTGCCCTGCCCTGGGCGTGCCCTGCCGCCGCCTCGCTCTGCAGCAGCAATACCTGGTATGTGTAGGGGGCACATTGGTGCAATAGCGACTTACCTCCGCCGCTTGGGTGCACCACCCTTAACTGCAAGTGGTAGCCATGCCAACGCCCATGCAGCAGATGGAGAGTTCGGTGCGAGGTTGCATTCGCGACGGGCGTGTGGTTTGTTTCCGCCGTCTCGACAGGACAGACACACGTCGCACTTCCGCATCCTAATCTAGTGACGGACTTGGTAGGCGGCACCTTTGCGTGTATGCGGTGGCTGCTGGCGGGCCGGAGGTGGAAGGGAGGGAGGGTTGGGACTAAGGGTGGGTGTGTGTGTGTGTGTGTGGGGGGGGGGGGGTGGGTGTGAGGGGGAGGATTGCAGTGTGTGCAGGATGGATGGCTCAGAGCCGCTGTGCTTCTGAGAAGGCGGCACTTGCGCAGGGGTTATACCTACACGATTGAGACTGTATTCTCTGGGCGGTTTTCATGAATCGTTTGCCAGCCGACCTATCGAGTGGGGGGCCGCCTTGCGGCGGATTTGGATTCCAGCGGTCGCGCCTGTGAAGGCATTACTGAGTCAAAACAGGCAGTAATGAGGTGACATGGGCGACGAACCCCGACTGCTGGCGGAATTGAGCGAAAAGTGGCCAACGGCCCGGCGGCACCAGACACCTCGAATTCCGGGCGTTTTGAGGGGGCCTTTATAGTCACTCCATTTACTACTCATTCCACACATCCCCATGTGGTAACCAGTACGTGTATACCGCCCTGTTTGTACCACAACCCCGCTTTCCGCAGGCGCGGTGCTGGGCTACATGGGCATGCTGGGCATGGAGAAGGCGGGCGGCAAAGGGGCGGCCGAGGCGGAGCCGGAGGCGCCGCCGGACACCGGGCTGACGCCGGAGCTGGTGGCGCGCGCCAAGGCGGCGCAGGAGGAGCTGCTGGCGGCGGAGACGGCGCTGCTGGCGGCGGTGCGGGACGCGGAGGCGGCGGGCGAGGCGGCGGCGGCGGCGGAGGCGGGGCTGGCGGCGGCGGCGGCGGAGCTGCGCGACGCCAAGCGGCGGCGCGGCGGGGAGGGGGCCGAGGTGGGCGCGTACCGACTGCGACTGGTGCGACCCGCCCGCCCGCCGCCCAACCCCAACTCTGCTCCCCTGCGTCCAGGCATCAGAGGGGGCCCATCCGCATGTCTTCACTGCGCGATGGCAGTCGCTGTGGCATATTCGGCCAACCATGTGTGAAATCTGATACGTCGATGTATTTATGACTCGGTCCGCTGTCTTTCTTCGTTTTGGCATCTCCACTTGCCACTGAGTGAGCTGCCCCCCCCCCCCCCCCCCCCCATCCCCCCCAACCACCACACCCACACCTCGACAGCGGCCTGTGGCAGTGGGCGCAAAGGCCGGACGTATCTGGCGACCGTGCCTTTTGACGTGGGCCCTGTACATGTTTCCTCTTAGGCCGGGTATGGTCAGTGTGCTTCGGATCCCCTACACGCTGCATGTACGCCACAGCTCTGCCGTCAACATCAATGCGGAAGAAGTTCAAGTGGACAGGACCGCAGCGCGAGTCCGCGTTGATCGGACTCGCGTTTGGTTACTGTTTTGGGGGCCCCACCGACGCGCCTACCATCCTACAGATTTATTATATAATCCTTGGCACCTAACGAATGCGCCACCGCATCGCCACGTGGCCCGACCCTGCGCTCACATGTTTCCAGGTTTACTGTACGGGTGCCGGTGCGGTAACAAGCACACCACAAACAGGGACCCGCCCTGCCTGGCAGGGGTCGAATGCAGACGCAACGATGGCGCAGTTACAGCAAACGTTTTTTATAATCTTACTATCACAATCGGCCTGCAGATGAATAACGTTTTTCCCCCCCTCTTCCCCTGGCGAAGAGGACAAAACCATTAAAACGGAGAAATCTGGCAGGATACAGCACGAACACAGCACGAATATGTGACTCAAAGGTACAAAACAATTCATTATGTTTTGGCTCTGCAAATCGTGTTTAATTCCGCAGTAGGTCGCACGCACGCGCAGTGTTTGAGGCTTGGATCACATCCTGCCACAGGGGCGATGGCGCTGCCAGGCTCTTGTGTAGTCATACCTCCAGCAGCGTGCTGGGGGCTTGATGCCTCGCCATGCAATCATGTTTTCGCCCCACCAGCTGTGGAAAAAAGGCAATTGTCCACAACCCCCCCCCCCCCCCCCCCCCACACACACACACCCCGCGACGGCCGAGAATTCCAAAAACGTAGCGGTGGTGGTGGAGGTCATGGACGGAATTCTATAACAATCGGAAATGCCTCTGAACCAGCAACTCTGAGAAAGGCCCGCTTTGGTTCTTCACAGCGACTGAAACATATGATATGAATTCCCACGCGAATGTCCAAATACCAAAATGGACATTTACGGGTGTCAGGACACCCCCCCCTCCCCCCTCCAAAGCACAACGCTTGCCACACTTCAGCGCGATAGCGTGTATATATACTCGGTGTAGTTATATATACTCTTGTGTAGTCATACCTCCAGCAGCGTGCTGGGGGCTTGATGCCTCGCCATGCAATCATGTTTTAACCCCACCAGCTGTGGAAAAAAGGCAATTGTCCACAACCCCCCCCCCCCCCCCCCCCACACACACACACCCCGCGACAGCCGAGAATTCCAAAAACGTAGCGGTGGTGGTGGAGGTCACGGACGGAATGTCCCCCGAAAGGGGATCACCGCCGCAACATTGGTCACCGTTGTTATTATTTTGATACTCGTTGGTATGAAGTACCCTTTGCCGTTCATTTCGTTGCGTTGGATTTCCGCTCTCAGGCAGTATGGAGACGCGTGATCCATCGCACCTGCTGCCCGGGAGGCCTGGTCGCTAACGGGAGCCACGCTCGCCTCGGGCAGGTGCGCGAGGAGCGCGCCGAGGCGCTTCGCACGGCCCAGCTGGCGCTGCTGCGCGCGGGGGAGCGCGTGGAGACGCGGCGCGGCAGGCTGGAGGCGCTGCGCGACGCGGCGCTGGATCTGGAGGCGCGCATCCAGCGCAACATGGCCATCACGCGCAAGCGGCTGGAAGAGAACCCGCCGCCGCCCGCCAAGCCGGACGACAAGGCGGCAAAGGGCGGCAAACGGGCCTGAGCGGCAGAACGTACGCCGCCGTCATCTGGCTCCCGGCAGCCCGGCACCAAACCGTTGAACCGGGCTCGCTGGATAGTAATCATACTATTAAGCATCGAGTAGGGAGTTTCCTGTAATAATACGTAATACGTACAATGCTTTTTTCCCGCCCCCGGGACCGGACTGGCACATAGTGTTATGAGCAGCTGCACGAAACATCCAGTTTTGTGTTGTTTGCAAAGGGGCGGTCGAAAATATGGGACCCGGGTCGAAGGTGTGGCACTGGTGACGGTCAGTGCGAGTGGCGGGAGCGACTGAGCGGCGGCGATCAACATTGCCGCAACTTCATGCTGGCCTGCATCGCTGTAGGTCACAGGCCAGCTGTCTCACGGCCCGGCTACATAACACAACAATACACTTTCTTGATTTGCTCTCTTTCATTGCTTTGTGGAGGTCTGTTTGTGAACGATATTTGTGGTAGTAATATAGACAAACCCTGGTTTTCTGGTTGAACAATTCCATGGCGACAATCGCAATAGGGAACAAATCCTTATTCGGATTTTCAGCAGTCAATTTCTGTTGATTGAAGGTTAATGTGACTGCGAGGTGTTTGAAGTGTTGGTAAGGACCGTTCAAACAGTGAAGGTTCAACGTGTTGGTGTGACAACAAATAATATTCGTTCAGTTTATATTCTGGAAGATATCAAAAGGTTGTAACATGTCGACCACTTGAGGCATCTCAGAGTCAGATGGCTCAAGGTTAAGCTCTCTCTAACAAAAGCACAAGGTAAGAGATGGTGAGGTGTGAACAAAACTTGGCCGGGAGTTGAGGCAGAGCTGTCAAAGAGACATCGGTATGTTTGGTGATTGTGATATTGGTGTTCATTGCAGGTCCGTTGCAGGTTTCGGATAATCGGCACCACTTGAAGTGCGCGAAGCGCGCTTCGGGCCCATGTCTACGCCGAAGGCGACCCCCCCCCCCCCCCCCCCCCACATCCATACGACGACTTCTTTCGAAAATGCCCTTCGACAACGCCGTTCCTCACTTCCACAGTCTGTCTCTTCGACTGGTAGTAGAGCCATGAGCCACCATGCCGGCATGCATGTGACGCTACTAGGGGGATCCCTATTGGTGTGCCTTGGCATCAGTATCGATGGAGCGGCACGAGAGATGCCGCCAACGTGGAGGAAGGTTGCGGAGTTGGGCGGGGCGGAGGTCGGGAAGTGACCTGCTCAACCGCCATGGTGATACGGTGGCGCCACTTAACCGTCGGCACTTCACATGCGAACAACAATGCTGCCACCAAGGCGCCTCTGAGGCGGCGGGCGAGGTGTGGTGTGTTCTGTTGTTAAACAAAAAGCATATATGTATATCTGTGTGTGTAGATGTATACATATATTTACCATATGTATACACATGCATATGTGTAGATATATAAGTACATATATGTTATATATCATTTTTAGTGAATGATATTTTCCTATATATGAATGTTGTGCTACATGTGCTACTGTATTGTTTGTGTCCCCAGACTGTTGTTCACGTGACTACTAAATAACTTATCATCGATAGTGCGCTCTATGCAGTGACCTGCTGAAAAAGCTACCGGAGCACTGGCGCATAGCGTTCATATGTGTCTCGCTGTTATTTCCGTCACTATCTGAAGGCTGACCTTGCGGTGTATGCCAAGCTTGGCGAGTCTGAAGCGTCCCGCATGGGGCGGATACTGGAGACCAATAGTGCCATCGACAGCCGTCGCGGCGATGGCGTCGCCAACCTGAAGCGCTTCGCCAAGATATGTGAGCATCTGTGCGATGATGTGTGGTAATCTGCACGTCTTGGTTTGCAGGTTGGCGGCTTAGAAGGCTCGCGGCGGCACAGATGTTCCTCGAGAGGGGGGTGAGCGCCCCCCCCCCCCCCCCCCCCCCCTTCCACTCACCCTGTGCTTCAAACGGGGCATCTTATGTATCCATCCAACATCTCACAAATAATCCTTCTATATTGTCTGTGTAGGTTAGGTTCTTCTGGAAGGTCATCGTCGGCGAGTGCGGCAAGGATTTGGAGAGGGCTTTGTCTGTCGAGGTCGCGAAGAATGTGCCCCCCCGCCCCCCCCCCCAGTTTCCTCTATGCAATGGCCCACCAACCGTGTGTAATTGCATCATGTGCTTTCTCACTGTTGGCTGTTGGCGCGGACAGATGCGACTGGAGGACTTCGAGCTCCGCTTCAATGACTTGCTCGTCAGCATGCGGCGGGATCGGGGCAGTGTGGGGGGATCTGCAACGGCGAAGAATCGCTACGCACAGCAGGATGCAGTGGGTCGCGCAGTCAGCGCGAAGGTGGTGGAGGAAGCTTTCTGTGAGGAGTGTGTCAAGGTCCAGGACCACATTGCCGCTCTCTTCAAGCAGTACGTCGATGAGTATGCCCCCGATGGGGTGCAGGTGCAGCAGCTGAGGGCGGATACGGCGAGCATCAAAGTGAATGTTTGAGATTCCTGCCATCATGCATGTACACCTTGGGTGATGGTATAGCAGCATTAAAAGCCCACTTACATTGATCATCTGCCGGACTGCTGCAGGCTGACGTACTGTGGCCGGATGATAGCGATGAAGCCGGGCCAGGAATCCTACACCGTGTACTGCTCCCGCGCGTACATCCGCTTGCCGAAGGGCAATGCATGGGTGTACACAGTCCGGCGGTGGGAGAACTGGGGTGCAGCCCTTGTGCCTTTGGACTACTACATCCCGCGGACTTCTCAAGAGAGAGATAGTATGGACTTTCTGCCAACTGGCGCTGCAGAGGGAGAGAACCATGATCGGTTCCAGGACATCTTCCATGTTGAGGTATGCTACTTCGTTGTGGCAGAGCGGTACGCCCTAGATAACCCCATGGCTTCGCCCACGGTTGCCTTTGCAGTTCGAGACGCTTACCGTGGGAGTCGGCTTCCGTAATCCTCAATCAGCACCGGGATCTGAGAAGGCGCTGTGAATGCAGTCCTACTCCGGCCGGACTTTGTCTTCCCTCTCAGCATCGTGCAAGGCAGGCTGGTCATATACATTTGGACACAGGCGGTTTCCACCAGCACTGCTGGCAGTGGTTGGCAGCACGAGATGGCCGATGCTGAGGCTGCGCCCATGCACATGATGAGGTATGTCAACATCACCCCCCAGGTCCCCCTTCACCGTTACCTCATGTTGTACTTGGACGGTGACATGATATTGTTAATTTGGTTTCACCAGGTGGGCTTCTTGTGTGAAGCACTCTCATGCCAAGGACACCGCCGTCTGCCCAAATGCTCTGGATGATGGCGATTGCGACGTTCCAGAGCAGCCGTAACAACATCAGCGTGTTTGTTCAGCATGCATTGCAGCTCATAAGCATGCATGATTAGCGCTTCAAATATTTCTGAGGGCATGGCAGCGTATGGTAGGCTGATGTCCTGAGTTTTAGTACATCAAGTTGATGCGCATTATGTTCACGTAGAATGGCAGGCGCAGGAAATATAAACATAGGCGCCGGGTGGGTATGGGTTTTCCATCTGTAACGGAAAGACAGCACATTTCCTTCCAAAACCTTGTCTGCCAAGTACATTCACTTATATCTGCTTCATTAATGATTTTTCAGGCATGTCACACATGAGACGCCATGCCGCGCGATGTGCGTCGGCAACATTGCGGGTCTCGATAGTAGACGAGAGCGCTATCTTACCTTATCGACCGTTGTAACCAAACAAGGTTATATATGCATGTATTCGTCTGCAATATTGATCATTTCCTGTCATGCCATGATTGTTTTGATTGTGTTTTGATGCATCCGCATATTGCTAGTAGTTCACAGCATCATTTATGGGTTGTGGTATTGTGCGCCAGTATGCATGACTGCGTTGTGTCGGCCAGGGTACCTAGGTACCACGTACCATAATCACAATTTAGATAAGGCGGTATTAATACACATCAATAATGATTTACCGCATCACTTCTCGCCGGGTTCCGTATCACTTTTATGGTCGCTAAGTAATGATGATGAAAACTCCAGTTATTATTCCCTTGGGCAATTACTTTAGGTAAGATAGGTTTATACTACCACCAGTAGTCATCACACAACATCATGGGGTTAGCTAGCACTTCACCAGCACACCATCGCGCACCCCTGTCACCAAGACGACGTCTGCAATACCCATAGCGTCTCTCTCCGCCGGTTAAGACAGCCTCCCCGCGAAAAATGGGCCCATGCATGACCTTCCCCTACCGCAGAGGCCGCCCCTCCGCGGCTATGTGACGTGCGCCAGGTTATTGTCGTCAGCCGATGATGAGATCAAGGACGACAGTGTCAAGGTAGGCGGGCCGTTGAAGCCGGCACGCCTCCGCGCTCGACTAAATCGAACGCGAGGCAAAGCGAGGGGTGAACGTGTGCACGTGCCTGTAGGGTGCTAAAAACTCGACGGACGAGGGCTACGAAGCACGATTTTTGTGCCTCTAGGGTAAGGAGCAGCAACCGGCAGCTCAATTTCGCTTAACTGCCGGCGATAGGTACGTTCCAGCTCTACACCCGCCAGACTACCGCGGTATCGCGTCGGTCGCCGGCTTCGGCGCCCGGACACGGCAGCGCCGTGTAAGCTTTCACTGACGGCATAACGGCACAGGACGGCACGGGCGGGAAGCGCCGAAGCTGGTTGAACGCGCTCTCCCAGGTACCACTCCTCCCGTCCGCGTCCCGCCGTCGCTGCGGACAAACTAGTGCATCGTCTTATTTTGTGATAAATACATGTCAGTCGACCCCCCCCCTCCCCCCATGTATGAGCAGAGCTACTAAAACAACCGTTCGACAAAAGCCATCGCGTCGTTTTCCCCCATCGGTGGTGTTTCCGGCTTGCCGATGTCGGACAGCGAGATCCCTGAGTACACTACTATGGGCCACATAATCAAGCGGTTCAGGGAGCTCGCGGTGGCTTGCGCCTGCTACTGTTTGTACGACCGTATCCCCGGCTAGCCCACCGACGCCACCCTGCGCAAGCAGATTCAGAAGGCGGCTCGCAGCCGCAGGAGGGACTGGCCACACTCCAAGAAGTGGGCGGAGAAAAAAGATTGCCAAGGGCATCTAGCCATAGAACTCGTTGTGGTGGGGCAAGTATTTCGCAGTATTTCGAGTCGGTGCGGAGCGGGACGTCCGACCACTCAGCACCCTCATACTTGACCGAGGCCCAGGAGGCTGCCGCTTTGATCAATAAAAAGGCCCTCTCCCCGGTGGAGAAAGGCGATTCCAACCCTACTAGAACCCCCGCAGTGGAAAGACGGGTCCGAGATTTCAGAGCAGTTGATGTTGGTTGCTTGCACGTGTCATGACTTATATTATGCATGTGGTGACGACATCACAACGACTGAATTATTTGTCTTATTTTTGTAATTACAACTTAGGTCCGGCATCAACATGAACAGCAACCCAATGCACGAGCAATCTACCGGCTCCAGCCCCTCGGCCCCCTGCCCCGTTTAGTCGTCCAACTCCCGTTTCCTGTGCATCTCGAGCCCCCCCCCCCCCCCCCCCCCCGCTGCATGGTACAGCCAACATGCAAACGGCTTTAGATGGGCGTGTGGCCTCCAACTTTGTTGATGCAAGCTGGGTGTCAACAAAAGCAAGCGCATCTGCAAGCGGCGGCAGTAACCAAGCAGCTCGCGACCAGCCATCATCTTATTAGCCGTGGGCAGGTATGGTGACAACACCATCCTACAAGCCGCAGCCACATGGGCGAGGTAGGCCGGGCAGAAGAGGCCCGCGGCAGCGCAGCCCGAGCAAGGGCAGTAGCATGCCGCGACGCGGCGCGGCAGCGGTGGGCACTATGTAACTAATTTTCTGGTTTGTTTCTCAGTACTTTCGCAGAGTGTCAGACCCCACCCGCAGAAAACTGAGTGACCGACACTCGATTGTCAAATTTTCCAAATAGGATTAAGTGTGCTCAAATGCGCTTCACAACGGTTGAAAGCTCCACTCTTATTGGCTGTTGGGTTGGCAACATCCAGCATGGCGCATCAGCTTTGAGAAAACCTCAAACCAACCGCCGCCCGCGTGAAATTTATTTCCATTGTCTTTATCACGATGTCGGCATGTGGCGAACAACACTACAGCTCCCGCCCGTTAAGTTGAACTCCCGCGAGTACTCGCGAGTAATCGCGGAGTAATCACGCTTACTAGCACGCTTAGTGATCTTCTAGAATATTACAAAGTACGGTACTCGTACCACTCCCGCCGTACTTTATAGTGATGACTCGCGATTACTTGTGTCCTACTTCTCGTCACGCTAATGACTAATCTCTAGTACTCAATGCAAAACATCGCTGCCGTACACTACATGCATGTAGCCTGAAATAAAGTTTTGCGGCGCTTACCGGTTGGGCGGTGTTAAGCGTGCTACATCATACAAGCGCTTATTCGCGCTTACTATTTGGTAAGCGCGGATAAGCGGACCCCGTTTCGACGGGTGGACTTGGTGTACGCCTCAAGGGCGCCGCCTCCGTAAAAGCCCCAAGAGACATCCAAGAAGCGGATATCGATATTGCTGCCTAGAATGGCGCTAGCAGCCACGCCGGGCGGTAGGAGGGCTTGCCTACGGTTATAGTGGGCGGGAGGCGGGGGCGGGATCTTGCCGGGGAGGGGAGGGGGGGGGGGCACCCTGAAGCGGCCTGGCGCTTCAGGGTCATCCTCGATGCAAAGGCGGATTCGCTTCGAGTGGACAGCGAAGATGACGCCAAGGGGGGATTCGAGGGACATTGCAAAGCGCGAGGCCCCGGGTTCAGTGGAGATGGGGCGGCGATGTATTGCGGTCGACCCTGACCGGCACTTGTAAATGTCGAGGGTCGCCGGGTACATATATGGGACAACACCGGCCTCCCGGAGTTCTTCAGACATGCGGGTCATAGCGTGTGGGATCCTTGCAGGGAGTGCCGTGTGCGCACGGCGGAGGGCGTCAACTACCGCCTCGGCCGGCCGTTTAGGGTCATGCATGGGTTGGTAGGGGGGGGGGGTTATGTGCGGTGGTTAGATCGACTAGCTAGGGCGAACGTAGGGCTAGCTGAGGGGGCGCACCTTCCACTTTAGTGGAGGTCACTAGCTGCGCGCGATGCCGCTAAACTAGTAAAGGCATCGGTGTGGGCGCGTTACGAATCGTCGGCATCGCTAGCACGCAATATAACATGGGGTATATATGTCCATGCGTCTTATGCGTCAAACCCGTTGCCACAGTACGGTATGGGTGTCCCCGCGGAGGTTGCTTGTGGCCGGGCTGCACATTATGATACACTTACGCACCCAAGTATTTCCCACTGCCCGCCGATTGGCCCGGATTCATGCCATGCCGAAGCGGTTCCTTGAACACTGCCCTGCATGTGGCGGAGGTGAATCTGAGACTATCGAACATATGCTGGTGGAGTGCCCGCGGTGGGGGTATCACCGTCATAATTTTGGGTTGTTACTTCCGGAGTTCAGGGATTTTATTAGTAGCTAGTCAGGTTATTGCGTCAACACCTGAGGACTTAACTGCCTTTATTTTGGGCGGGGTCCCCCCCCTCCCTTCACGGCGCCATGGATTTTACTGGGAATGGGAAAGTCTTCCAGCTATGGTGTCGGGCCCTCCCTCACATTGCCTTTTTTGTTGCACATGTATCGCACTCCCGAAATGCTTTGCTCCGCGGGTTGGGGCTTGCCCCAACTCGCATTACTCGAATGGGCCGACGCCCAAACGGGTAGGGCGGATCTTTCGTGGTCAGTGCCGGGTATTGTGATGGCAGTGTTTTAGACGGTGATCCAACAGTGTTGGAAATTCCGTCACTGGCCTCCAATTAGTCTTGCAGAATGCTTCGGCAATTTGCTTGATGACTATGACGGAGCGTCGCCTAGCCAGGGCTTTCCGTAACTGGATTGCTGCCTAAACGGCCGTCGTAGAGACGCTGCAAGGGTTTCACTGGTGCCAGTCCTGTCCCGGGGGCGAAAGAAAAGGGGGGGTGTCCAAGGGAGAAGCATGACAGTCGACGACGTAAGTAAAGTAGTCGTCGCTGACCGGTTTGGGTGGGGGTTGGCCATGTTGCGACGTGTCCGGCAGCGGGGTTTTGTTGATTTGCGGATAGAGCTCGGGCATAAAGTTCGTTGCTGGTAGGCAGATGACCGCCCCTCATGCGGCCAAAGCCAGCAGGTCGGTAGCCTTGGTAGTGGCTAGCTCCTGTGGGCCGTGTGGGCGGGGAGGCGGGGTTAATGTATGTGAAAAACTTCGAAAAGTTCGTATGTGTCACAGTCCGGGAGACGGACCCCCGCCGTTGGGTTGATTGTTGAGCCGTCAGGTTTGGTGTTATTGGCGTGAGAGTCGAGCTCGTCCCAAGTCTGGGCCGTGCACGTCTCTATGACCATGGAGATGTTCGTTGGGCGGCGGGTGGTGGCCCTGCTTTTGGCGGCCCTTTCTATGTCGTGCATAGGAGTGAGGATGGCGGTAAGCCATGCATGTACGTAGCTCTGGGCCGGACCAGTCTTCTAGTAAGGGGTTGGAGACAAATATTGCACACGGAGTTCTTGAGTGATGGATAGGGCGTCGATGCGGGGGAGCACCGGCACTCCGGTATTCGGGTAGTAGAGTTTGTTGGCGAGGGCCGTGTTGCGGTCTGTCTGTAGGCAGATGGCCTCGGTGGCATCCACCTTGGGAAGAGCGAGTTTTATTGTGCCCGCCGTCGCGACCCCCCGTTTGCCTTTCTGGCTAGGCATCGGGAGACGTTTCGTGCAGACACGAAGGTCATTGGCCGTGGCCGTGATGCGCGTCCATGCCTTTTGGCTGGATAGGCCGGAACATTGTGAGATTGGAGTTGCGGCGCTCTTTCTTAGTGGTGATGTCAATACTGGGGTTGGAGTAGTCGTCGTGCGTTGAGGACTGGGACAATAGCGTCTTGGGGCAGTGCGTTCATTGCCACGCCCATGAGGGTGGTGTGGGGAGGTTCTCCCAAGGAACGTTTTGGGAGTTGGTAGGCAGTTGGTGCTGCGTCGGCCCACGTGGCGGGGGGCGGGAGGGGGGGGGGGGGGGCGACGTCAAGACGGCCCCTGAGGGCTCGGGAGGGTCTTCAACCCTTGAAGTGGGCCTGCGGTGCCTGAGTTGGTCCGGGTGGGTGGGTACTTTTCCTTTAGCGGCGACGTGTAGCGCAACTACTGCAGAGTCGACGGTGCCTTGTGGGAGAAGGGGCATTAAGCGCGCGTGCGCGCGGAAGGGAGCCGCTTGCGGCAAGTTGGTGTAGGGCAGAGGTGCCGGCAATAGCGGAAGTGCCCGCGGCCATCGAGTGCGTGAGCGCGAGATGGGTGTGTAGTAGCCGGTTCGACGGAGGCCCCCTTGGGTGGTGCCGGCCGGGGCATCTGTGGTGTGGCGTCGCCGGATTTGGCGGCGGGGGATTTGGCGGTCGCCGCCGCGGCGTGCTCATCGCTAGCACCGGCCGATCGGAATCGTAGGCTGTTGCCACAGCCAACGCCTTTTTGGCTACTATGGGCGGCTCTCGCGGCTGGGCGAGACGTTTCTGTTCTGACTTTACATTTGCCGAGGCCCGTGGGCTCTGCAACAGGTGGTGCCGCGGCGGGTGGGGATCCGTTTGCCGGTACCAGTGCAAGTGCTCGCGCCCTTACTGCCCGCGGGGGGTGACGGGGAACGGATCAACCGGCACGGGTCGGGCTGCTAAGTCCCGCGAGACTGCGGCAGCCTCGTCGGCCGGAAGTTGGCCCTCTTCGATTGCCTTGATTTTGTCAAAGGGCATGTGATCTGAGTAGGTGTGGCCTGTGGTCATAGGAGTGCGGTGTGGTGTGAGATGCGGGATGTGAGGCGGCGAGCGGGACGCCCACGCCGCCGGTGGGGTGTTGTCGCGCTGGATCTGTGATACCGACGTCTGCGTCGCGCGGCGCCTGTCCGCCCTGCAACACCTCGCCCCCCTCCTCCATGTCCTCTGATGAGGAATGCACGGATTTGGACGTGTCTGCTTGCTTGCGGCTGGCGGATTGGCTGCGGATGGCTCAAGGTGATAGCATGGTAGGAACATGCGACCGTCGGTGGCGGCGCGAGTACGGATCGCGGTAAATTGTGGTTTGCCGAGGGGGGCTTCACACGGCACTAGTGATTTCGTCCTGCGATGCTATTGGTGAACATCGTTACGTACCGGTTCCGTTTTGTGAGGTAAAGTTTGAAGTGTGTGAAGGAACCTACTGGCTCCCAACCACAGGGGCCAGGCACGGGCTAGGTAGAAAGAAGTACCAAGCAGAGACCTCCCGCAGCTCATGCGGAGTCATGACCGTCCGCGTAGTGGGGACGGCCACCGTCCACATGCCCGACGCCGGATGATGCCGCGCCGAGCTGGCCGAACACTATCGTTCCCTACTATCATGGGACATGTCTGCATGAAGAGTGCCGCCCACCAGAGTCGAGAGTTGTTGGCATATGATCTAGAAATTTCGCCAGCTTCTTTTGCGTGTTCGATGCAGCCTCTGCCTCCCGCTCCATCACGCGGGAATCCGCATCGCCCATGAGGCGGTGGCAGGCAGTAGCCGCATGAAGGCGGTCCCACGCCTCGCGCACCGCCGACTAGGCTCCGTAGTGTGGCTGGCCGACCCACGAGCATCGTTGAGGAAGTGATATCATTTTGGCGGGCGGGAGAAGCTGCGTTGAAGCTGCCTCGGTCAAGTACGTACTAAATAAAGCTGCGTGTCAAAGAAACCATGGGTGGGAGTGTTGGTGTCCAAATTCCTAGTGAGGAACCTCGGGAGGATGTCGTTCATGATGCAGCCGATGAAGGCGGCATCACGTATGGTAGCCATGCGGCGGATGCCAGCGCCCTTCAACCGAGCAGTGGGGAGGTGAACCACGATGCGCGCCGTAGCCAGTGCATCCTCGCTCAAAGTAGCCGCCTCCGCTGCCATGGGGTCATGGTCGTGCAAAAGCTCCGCCTCGAAATCGGTGACCACCGGATTGGTGTCGGTGCTCTAGGTGAAGGGATCAAAAGATAACCCTAGTAGCAACGGCTCGGCCGCCGTGAGGACGGTGGCATCTACCGCCTACACTAAGGCCTCCACCTCGGACAGGAGGCAATTCCGCTCTGTGCTGCATGGTATGCAATGCACGACTACGTACCACGTGCCGCGCTAAATTATATTTTCTCCTCGAAAATTTCAAAATGTGGAGTCGCGGGGCATCGATCCCCGTACCTCTCGCATGCGAAGCGAGCGCTCTACCAAGTGAGCTACGACCCCGGATGATTAGGCATGCCGCATTGGTAATCAAGATAAAATATAAAGTACTCTATTTTGTTTTACATCCCTCTCCAGTCGGCGCACGCTTCACTAACTACAGCAGTGAAGCAAGGCCGCCGCCCGTTCTGACCCGCCCCGGCAGCAGCGCAGGGTTTTTGGAGCTGCCCCTGCCCTGGCCTGCTGCAGATTCGACAGCAGCTGGCGCGAGGCGGTCAACCCGTCTCACGTTTGAAATAGAATTGACTGCGCGCGCTCCCAAACGTCCTTGCGATATACGGAGTATACCTGTAGCTTCCTTTCAAGACCCCCTCCTCCCCCACATCGTTCCCCCGGTGCTGGAGGCCGCCTCCCTGCTTACTGCACATTTCCACTAAGATGTCCCCCGTCCCTCGCGCTTGCGGCGTGGCCGCCTCGTTGGCTCTGCTACTGGTGGCGCTCGCTGCCACCGCGCCGTCTGCGGATGGGCGGCGCCTCAGACAGTGGGCCGGAGGCTCGTTCGCGCAGCAGCAGCCCTCGATGGTCACGCCCGGCAGGCAGCAGCCGGCCGCTCCCTTCGGCCGAGCTCCCGGATTTCTTCCGGCACCGGCCAGCTTGGGATTTCAGCCTCCTGTGGGTACCAAGTGCGATCCGACCGACGAGACGTTGCTTGCGCTGGCGCAGGTACGACGTGCCGGTGGAGTTGTGCTCGTGCTCATTTTCCGCATCAGTAAACTGCAGTAAAGGTTACTAATCTCGAGACCCCGCCGGTCCACGCGATCAAGTTGCGTGTAGCACGCACACCACGGCCCCACTCCAAACCGCATTTCCGCTGCTGCGCCGACGGCGCTCACCCCTGACGTCGCAAGGTAGCCTCCAGCCCCGCGGAACTCGCAGACACCGGCGCGTCGTGGTGCTCGGCAATGAGCCAGTCACGGAATCGTTCGTCGCCGGGAGGTCGCCGTGTACGAACTGCATTGTTGAAATTCATTTCTCTGATAACCACGTCTCTGTATCCGATTGAGCCATTCACTTATACAAGTAGCAATGACGAAAAAACGCCGTTATGGTGGAACTTGGTGCAGTGGGCAAAGGTGGATTCCTTGCATTCAGCAGGATGCTCATATGCTCGCACTGTGGGTTACAGCGAGGTGCCATTCTGCGAGGATTCTCTCAGAGCTTATCGTCACTGTTTTCTAACTTGAGGAACCGCCCGGCCCTTTGGTGTTCTATCCCGCACGCAGAGCGTCGTCAACTCCCCTATGGTAGAGGAGCAGCTCCCCTTCTGCGCGTCGCAGGCGGGCCGGCAGTTCATGCTGCCCTCCCGGCTGGACGGACTCTGCATTACGGTACGCAGCGCTGGCTGGCCCGCATCAAACCGCCGAATTCCATGTTAACACCATGTCGGCGCTAGAATACCGGCTTGCTGGGGGGAAGCCAACCGTGTTCGCGTCCTGCTCTCCACGGCACATCGTGTTCCCCAACCTAGCTCCCAGCGATATTGAATGTGTTTTTTTGGAATACCTAAAAATGAGAAGCCTGTTGTAGCGCCTACTGCAGACAGCACCATTTGCTTGAGATCGCGGGTCAGAAAGTAGTGCACTCTTTACCACTGCGAAGTCAGACATTTCATGCTGTGTTCGTTACGATTTCTGCCCATTTCCACGCAATATAGTATTTGCATCTTTCGCGCGCACCGCCCCTGGAGGGGAAGAAGAAGGGCTAGTAAACAAAGTATATGGCGCAGTCAGAGCGATGCTGGGGTATTTAGAGGGATTGGGATTTGACATTTTAAGGGTAGATTT
Organism: Tetraselmis striata; assembly: GCA_006384855.1. NCBI lineage: Eukaryota > Viridiplantae > Chlorophyta > Chlorodendrophyceae > Chlorodendrales > Chlorodendraceae > Tetraselmis > Tetraselmis striata. The sequence goes on along the minus strand of VCJN01002403.1, from coordinate 49,572 downwards.
CGGGTGGGAAATTTTGAATCGCCCTCGATGGCTGGCTTCTTAGCTAGTAATTGATGTTTTCTGTGCAATGGGATTTCGGAAACTGAGTTGATTTTGCCAGTGTGAAGCGTTTTGTTTTTTCGGAAATAAACTCTCCGGGCAACACCTATTGTCACCCCACCCCAGGCCTCCAATGGCAGGGACTACTGGATCTCGTTTGACACGGCGGGGCAGTGCGTGTCTGGCTTCAACGTCGCGACCTCGACCAACAGCTACACCATCCAGGCGCTGTTGAACCAGGCGGCCTTGGACGGCACCATCACCGTGCAGAACGTGTTGGTGCAGCCCGGGCCCTCGCAGCCCAGCGCGCCCATGCTCTCGCCCATCCAGTCCATCAGCCGCACCAGCGCCGTCGAGATCCGCGCCACCGGCTCAAACGGCAACTCTGAGGTACCGCCCCTTGGTTGCTTCTCCGGAGGGAGTATTCTCCCTGACATGAATCGTCGCAGTTTTACTGCTACGCAGCCAGCTGATCCACAGCTTGCATAACGGGAAAACAGGGATGGGTGCATACCGCGACAGTTAACTGGGATTGCGGGTCGAAACACTGATGAACTGTTTTGAAACACCGGGTCCGGATCTGTGCAGTATATTGTGATAGATTACCAGGAATCTGTTTTTTTTTCCTTTGTGGGGTCGAAAACGGTAATGATCAGCGGACCAGGAGCGAACCGTATTTTAAAGCGTGGTCAGGATTTTTGCATTCGTTTGCAACCGAAGCGTCCGATGGGGAGGGATGGGAGTCGGTAGAACTGCCGTTGTTTGGGGAACCGTTGCCTGCGCCGCTGTGCCGGGATTTTTGTCAGGGCAGTGCAGCGACAGGAGCTTGAGTTGTAGCCGCAGTGGACTTTCGCTGCTGTGTGCTGAAGTCGATTTGATGTGATCTCAACAGGACAGGGACGACGATGGTAATGTTATCACTCGCACGCGGACGGGTAACGACGATGACGATTCGGAGGAAGAGGACGACCGGTCGCAGGACGAGGACACCGATTCCGAGGAGGAGGACGATGATGATGACAACACGCGGAACGGCGACAACGACGACGACGATAATAAGACCGAGGAGGAGGAGGATGATGACACCGATTCCGAGGAGGAGGATGATGATGACAACACGCGGAACGGCGGCAACGACGACGACGATAATAATAGCGAGAATGAGGACGATGACAACGATTCGGAGGATGAGGACGATGACAACGATTCGGAGGATGAGGACGACGACAACGAGTCGGAGGATGAGGACGATGACAACAAGTCGGAGGACGAGGACGATGACAACAAGTCGGAAGATGAGGACGACGACGACAACAACACGCGGAATGGCGGCGATGACGACAGCAGCGAGGAGACGGATAGCCAGGACTCACAGGAAACCAGCAAGAACTCGGACAAGAGCGAGGACAGCAGCGAGGAGACGGACAGCAGCGACAAGGGCTCGTCGGGCGGCACACGTGGCGGTGGCGGTGACGATGAGAGCGACGGGTCCGACGACTCGGTGCGTGCGCCTCTGCATTGGCGTATCGTCGGGCGTCGAATGCGCGATGGCGGCTTTGACTGGCCGCCAATATAAAGCATCGTGCATGTCCCCGCAGGATGACGGCTGCCGCGGCGGGGAGCGCTGCAATAGTGACGAGAGCTCCGACCGCAACCGCTCCAACGGCAATGCCATGGGCCCGGGCTCCAGCAGCCAGTCAGACTCCGACAGCGACGGCAAGCTCGACAAGATTAACTCAGCCAGCGACTCCGACAGTGACGGCAAGATCGAGACCGGCACATCCTCTGACGAGGCAGAGAAGAGCGAGGACGGTACCTCTGACGCCAACAGCGCGGAGGGCTCCGAGTTGAAGTCCGACGGGACTAGCGAAACTTCCGACGGTATGTAGAGCGACAAGCTGTGATGGCAGCGTCGAGGCAGAGTGCACGCGATACTTAGTGGATTGGCCTCCGACCATTTCCGGCCTATCCTATGAAACGGAAAACTTATTTACCACTCAGAGCAGCATCCCGCCTCAGAGCACCGTCGCTGTGCGGTGGATGCTTGGTGGAGCGGGTGGTTGGGGGGGAGAGGGGGGGGGCGCTGAGCCTCATGCTTGCTTCTGCTCACGCTTGTGTTCCAGCCACTGCATGGAAGGCTGGCATGCATCGGTGTCCAGTCCGCATGTGCCATGCATCAAATGCCTGCAGTCTCAGGCTGATTCTCTATGACGCCATACTTCGCGAGTGATTTATACAGGCTCCTATGCGGAAATAAAGAAACAGCGTATAAGCACCTCCCACGGCTGTCAGTGACCATATTTGGTCGACAAAAGCTATCGCGGAACAACTATACTCAATCTTCTTCTCGGTTGCTAATCGCAGGCCCAATCGTATGTGCGTAGGCCGACGAGCATGTAGGGGTAATCCGACGCACCCACAGGAATTCTGAGTATAATGAGCCTCGGATAGCTTCGTCTACTATATCGTGTCTACTTTATATCGATTGTTGTTTAATCTCCATCTCTCATTTCACACACACACACGTATGTATGTGCGTGTCTGTGTGTGTATCATGTGCGTGTTGCTGTGGACTCCGGCCTCAAACCTCCGGTTCGCGTACCGAGGTATCCGGGTAGCCCAATGTAGGAGGTACAGTACGAGGCTCATCGAGCTCATCGAGCTCATCGAGGTACTGCTGGTTGGCGTATAGTGCATTTCTAATGTATGTGAAAAATATGATTATATATCGTAGTAATGTGTGCGCAAACCTACATGATACCGGATACAGAGTAGCCACTAAAAAGGGACAGGAGGCCGGATGGTAATGCAGATGCATTGTGGAACGTGGGGTGTTTGAAGCAGGCACCCGAAGTCGCATAATATTGCAGCAAGCATATGATACACCGCGGGGACAGTGACACTGCCAGTCCCGCTGAGCGCCAAGTTGTCAGAAATCTGACCATATCTTGGGGCTATGTCCGCGCTCATGCACGCCAACGATGCACCAAACAATTGCTACAGAGTAGCAGCAGCCGGCACGGTTCCAGATATATTGCCGAAAAAGTTGGTTGGACTTCATTAGAAGTTTTGGGAGGGGCCAAAAAGCCCAAGAGGCAGACCGTCCCGCGAAAATTAACCAAGGGGAGGGCAGTTGGTGTGGTTGTCGCGGCGCGAGCCCATGGTGGGTGCGCCGCGACAAAGGGAGATGGGGATAAGCAAGCCCCTTGGTGCTTCTAAGCACACGACGAAGCAGCGCTACCAGGAAGGGTTGCGTCGGGAACCTCGCGCCAGAACAAAGGCAGGGAGCGGCATGTGATGATCGTCAACATTCTTTTCACAGTGATGAGACAGGAGACCGCTCCTGCTGCGATCATACACACTTCCAGCAGCGCCCCACAATTGGAGCGCAGCCGCCGTGACCACATGCATCCGTAGCAGCGGCGGCGGGCGCAGTGCTTGAGCGCTCGTTGGACAGTCAGACAGTTCGTGCTACAGGCATCCTATCAACGTTTTACGCCTGATCAAAATCGGACGATGGGCTGCAAAAAGCGGAATCTCTGGGCACTGAGGCACTGGAATAATTGCCGTCGATGTGATTTTCCTCGGTCTACTCATACTACAATATCTACTTCATCAATCTTGAATAAACTCGCAACCAAGCGCAGGCTGGGAAAGTCACTGGGAAAGTTTTTGTAATCATAAGTGAAGAATGGACTGCAAGTGGAGGACAGGGAGCCAGCCGTGCAGTCCTGCAGCGCCGGTGCCCGGCGGAATTCTTCCAAGGTTGGACGATCAGCGGGAGATCAAGAATTACAGCCGGGTGACACACCCAGGGAAATACGGCATACGTATACAGATGTGCTGGCGCCTGCTTCACCAGCGACAGCTCGCATCGCCAAGCTAGTTGGCGGGGGACTAACTAAGTGCCTCCCTCCGGGCGGGGCAAAAAATGGGATGGTAATGCCAGCTGTGCCAATAGTGGCACATAAGCAAAAGGCACTCCCCCTACTTTGAGGAGGAAAATAAAGGGGGTCTAGTTTTTTTGGGGGGAGGGAGAACACGGGATCATGATTCTTGGGGTACAGCCTCAAGCGGGGCAGGCAGGCGTTCGCCTGGCCTTTGCTTCTTTTGGGGAGAGCGTAGGGGGTTCTGTACAGAGAAGAGGGGTTCTCTGCCATGAAGAGGGGTGGCTGCTGTCCTTGGGCAGTCGAGCTACAAGCCGGCCTTGTCGCTGCCTTGTGCAGCCCGCAGTTGCAACTCTGACGGCAACTCCGCCGGCGAGGACGGGGCGGTACCGCTGCTGCCTCCGCCGCTGCCGCCGCCGCCGCCGCCGTTGCTGTCCTCGGCGGCGCTGCCGACGCCGTTACTGTCCTCGGCGGCGCTGCCGGCGCCGCTGCCGGTAGGCGCCTTGGCCGGTGGGCTGACCTCCCGGCTGGGCGCGTGGCTCCCGGGGGAGGAGCCGGCCTGGCGGCAGCGGCGACGCCGCGCGGGGGGGCTCGGGCTCCGGCACGGCTCCCCGCCGCACGAATCGACGAGCGTGATGCCGCGCCCTGTCATGTTACTGCCGGCGGCGGCGTCCAGCTTGACGTCCGCGCGGCCGCGCTTGGCGCCCCGGCCGAGCGGCGCCTCGTCCGGCCGGCGGCCCGTGATGGCGGCGCCAAAGCACCGCTCCATGTCCATCCACCAGCGCATCGACGACGGCGCGCCGCGGCGGTCGCTCGCCGCCCAGCCGCTCAGCAGCTCCGTCGGCGCCGGCCGCCCGCTGGCCGTCGCGGCGGGCTGTGGCCTCGCGGCGCAGCGGCGGCCCGACGTGCGCGGCAGCGGCTCAAACGACATGCCCGGCACCAGGCCCATCTTGCGCGGCGCCGCCGGGCGGCCCAGCGGCGGGCGGGGCGCCGCCTCGCGCTCCCCCCGCGGGCCCGAGGATACCTCCTCCTCGTGCGTCGCAGCCGCGGCGGCGGCCGCGCCCGGCTTGCCGTAGTGCTGCACGTACCACGACGCCAGTGGGTCGAAGCTGTGCGCGTCCAGCGGCGGCGGCAGCGACGCGCGCGACGCCGAGGCGGCGCCGCTGTCGGTGAAACTGCCGCCGCGGGAGGCCGGCGCCAGAGGGTCCGCCGCCAGCTGCTGCGGCTCCTGCGCACTCGGCAGAGCGGGTGGATTCAGGGCTCTGCAAGGCGTGGTCCCGCATGGTCCCGCACACTCCGCCGGACCTAACGACCTCACGCGTGGCGTCGTGAATGTGCAATTGTGCCCGGCGCACCGCACTCTGTCTAAAAGAGTGCCTTTCCATCAGCCCACACTTCGAACACCCCTTGGGCTTTGCACATGATCACGCCTCGGGCTTTGGGATACGACAGGTATCTACACGGGTGCCAAGACAGGAAACAGCTATATTCATCAGAATGTATGCCAAGGCAAAGTCAGGACTCGTCACAATGCCCTGGCCCAGTGATGATGCAACGTTTCTTTATTTCTGAACGCACGGACCTGATTCAATGGTATGGTGCCGGTTGCCGGCATGGCGCTCTTAAACATGCAGCATATCCGCGCGTAACTTGTCTAAACATGGGCCAGAAAGGGCATGGCACGCTCGAAAGAAAGGCGTTCCTCAAAATGCGCCGGCACCCGTACAGTACAGGTGTTTGTATGTAATGGGGATGGCGCCTGCCGGCCAAGGTGGGAAGCACGGGCGGCAGGGGGAAGGGGGGGGGGGGGGGGGGGGGCACCTGCAGGTGGAAGGCGGGCCAGGGCTGCTGCTGATGCTGCTGGGGGGCGCACTCCAGCGCGTAGGGGTTCCCCGGGGAGGGCGCGAAGGGGTGGTCTGCCACCGGTATGGACGACTGCCGTGGCTGGAGCCACAGCGGCGGCGGCTGGTGGTGCTGGCGGGGCGGCGCGTAGTGCGCGGGGTGGGCGGTGTCCGTGGCGGCGTCGGGTGCAGAGAAGCGGCGGGCGCTGGGGTGCGGGGGTGGAAGGGCCCAGGGTGGCGGTGGGCAGCCCCAGCTGCCGCCACCGCCTGCCAGCGCCCAGTAGGGCGGCGGCAGCCCCGGCGCGCCTGGCCCGTATGCGGCGGCGTGCAGCATCATTACCATGTCCTGTGAAGTAAGGGAGGGGGAGGGAGGCGGGGGGGGGGGGGGGGGGGGGGGGGGGGGGACACACACACCACCGTCAGCCGGACAGCACGCCGCAACCACGCGCTTGTCTCGGTGCACTACCAATGAATGAGGTTGCCGGGTAAACAGCACGACGATTAGCGACACAGGGGTCGACAGATAGGTGCTGTATCCTGATGTATAGTGCGACATTAATAATTTCCGTCTTCGCTTGGGGACGTAAATACTTGTACCGGTAATCGTGGAGGTCCACCTTTGCCTTCACCCGACTCTTCCTCGTGTAACCAAACTACCCCTCAAGATGTTCTCGTATACACGAGTGCGACAGGAAAAACCGGAACCGAACCCCGAGCGACGTCGGGTCCGGGGGAATGCGTGAGGAAGGTCGACAATAGGCGACACTATGTCGGCATTGGTGCAGATCCGCAGCCTATACTCTTACAGGTAGCATGCCGCGACTTCAATTCCAGGCGTGTATTGTCGGTCCGTGCAGGTGCGTCGGCACTGCCCGTATGGGCCGATAGGGGTTGTCGGCCCAACTCACAAGGTGAATATCGCATGACAGCGGCAGATACATACGCGCTCGAACACGCATGCACATTCTACTCGTACCTGTACTTGCTCACTACTGGCGGTGTCCGATCAGAAGGATCATAAATAGTAAGTCATAGGAGCCGCAGATATGCGGCGTAATGCAACCTGCGACGAAAGCGCAAAAAGGTGCGAAAGAGCGGATGGTATGTGATCGTCGGGATCTGAGAAAATCATCACCGAAGATACCCGTATTTACGTATCATTGATGATTCCATCCCTGGATGTGTGTCCTGGATGTGTGTCTACCCCAAATCCGGCATGATTTCGCCGATATTCGTGAATCTTTGCCATATACATGTTTAAAAAACCCTGGACCCATCGTACCCAGCAGCAGTCGAGCCCCGCACGCTGTGCTCAAGCTGTATGAATCGTATATCCCCGCATATGGCTCGCCGTTGTAGTAGTATCGCCTTCTGCTGCTAGCTCATGTAAATAATTAAGTAGTATCTGGGGAGGATTACACGGCAAAACATACGATACTATTAAATATACACGTAGCTCATCATAGGTACTGCACTTTATATGAAATGAGGTTCTATAGAAGTAACATCACTTAATGTTTCTAGGGCTTAAAAAAAAATAGGGATAAATCCGTAGCAGCAGCAGCTGCGAGCAGTACTGGTAGCACTAGGAAGTACTGTAGCATCGTCAGTATACGCCGCGTACCAGGACGGTACTCGTACCCGTATCTTTGTACCAGGGCGGCGGGATCTATTAAGTAACACATGCTAGATGCAACATTCAAGAAATCCGCCATTCAGAAATCCAGAAGGAAATCCAGAAGAAAAGCCAGAAGGAAATCGGCGGGAACTATAGATGTTATTAGCAGTACAGGGTGGTAGGCCCGCCGTCGCGCACCTGCTCGCTGTGCCGCAGCGGCGGAAGAGCGCCGGCTTTGGACCGCTGGCGTGGTGGCGTTGCCGTAGGCTGCCACGGCGCACCCGGAGAGAGGACGCCCAGCATCTCTCCGTACGGCAGCGGGCTCGCCACCGCACCCGGCGACCATGCCGCGAGGTTACGCGCCCGGCCAACCGGGCCGCTCGGCCACAGGTGCTGCACGGCGTGCGGAGGGGGACGTCCAGTGGCAGCCCTAAAGGCACCGGGCGTACATTCAACGCCGCGCTCTGTCATGGCGGCCGCTCCTTATCGGCCTCAAAGGAAGAGACGAGACAGGGCCGGTCGGCGTGCGTTGATCGGGGTACTTTGCCCGGCGGCACGGTGCACGATGTGCAGGACTGCCGAAATGCTGCAAGTGCGGACCAACAAATAAAAAAACTTTTCGGGTACACCGCTGGGCTGCACTGAGCTGCGCTGTCTCGGCGAAGCGCGCTGTGCTTGCGGAACGGCGTGTTTTGGGCGCAGGGTTGTGAGAGGGCCCTCTTGCGGTGTGAATACGACGGTAACGATAGCTAGCTCACCGAGAGACCGGTAAGATCGCTCAGGTGGGTGGCTTGCGCGAACTGTGAGCGGTAGGGAACCTGGCGGAGTATATAGACGACGACGAAAATGTAGTACGCTGACTCGTCCACATACCGCCTAGGGATCTGGTTGCCAAGGATTAGTCGCTAGATGCAATCCTAGTAGCAATCCTGCTGAAGGATTTTCGGACGATTTACCGTCGATTTACAGCCGCCCCGCCTTAACTCCAGCGCGCACCTGACGATGGCGATGACAGAAATTGGCCCCGCTCCCTGGGGGCACCAGACCCTCAGTTGCGCGTTTATTACCATATAATCCTTTATTAATCTGCTGTAAAATAATACACCTACTGTAACAATCTACTCGGGGATCCTGCTGTAATCCCTATCGTAACGGGTACCTGCTGGCGCTACTCTATAAACCTAACCCCCAATCCGCTTTTCCTGTAAGGACTAATAGTTGTACCCGTAGTACCCGCGGGGTGACTACGGGACTACCCTATACTTGTACATGTACTACTCGTACCGCTGTACCAGCACCGCCCTATACTACCGTACTGCTGCCATATGCTGCTGAGCAGCAGCGCCCCGCGCCCCCGATATTCCGCGCGTGTACACACAGGGTACTTGTTCTGCCTACGGATACTACAGGTACCAGGTCTAATGATTACATGAGCTAGACGCAACATTCAAGAAATCCACACAGAAATCCAGAAGGAAATCCAGAAGGAAATCCAGCTACGGGCCAACAGAGGCGGGAACCGCCATGGTAGCCTCCGACCAGGCATTGCCACCAGCCAGCCGCCGCTCCACGCAGTAGGGACCCTCTCCCCAGCACACAATCCCGGGCCACTCCAATAGCGGCACTAGGCCGAATGTAATGTGAAGGCGACGACAGGAAAGGAGCTTCGAAGTTGAGGTCTCGCAGCAAGGAGCGGAAGTGGGGGGGTCCAACCCAAAACGGGGCGCCACGGGCGTGCAACAGACGCAGGCCACCCAACGCCAGATGCGCCGCCAGCTCGGTCGCGTCCTTTTCCGCCAAACGTAGAACGCCTTCCCCAGCACAACATCCCGGGCCACTCCAATAGCGGCGCTGAGCCGAATGTGATGTGGAGGCGCCAACATGACAGGAAGGGAGAAAGTGCTCAACGAGTAGGGAATGCAGAGCCGACCGGGCAAGCAACGACGTAAGACGCCGGTGTCCAGCGCGCTTTGTTCCGCCCAACGCCAGATCCGCCGCCAGCTCGGTCGCGTCCCCTTCCGCCGAACGTAGAACTCCCTTGCTTCCCCAGCACAACATCCAGGGCCACTCCAATAGCGGCACTAGGCCGAATGTAATGTGGAGGCGCCGACAGGACAGGAAGGGAGAGGGTGCTCAAAGAACAGCGAACAGGGACTTGACCGGACCAGCAACGACGTAAGACGCCGGTGTCCAGCGCACGTTGTTCCGCCCAGCGCCAGATCCGCCGCCAGCTCGGTCGCGTCCACTTCCGCCGAACGTAGAACTCCCTTCCCAGCACAACATCCCGGGCCACTCCAATATATAGCGGCACTAGGCCGAATGTAATGTGGAGGCGCCGACAGGACAGGAAGGGAGAGGGTGCTCAAAGAACAACGAACATGGACTTGAGCGGACCAACAACGACGTACGTAAGACGCCGGTGTCCAGCTCACACTGCTCGTCCGCGGCAGTGGCAGCACGGGCGGGGCCAAGGCTACCAAGGCGCCACCCGTGCACGATCCCCGCCCCCATCCCCAGCCGGGGGTGGAGGCGGAGGAAGCCCGCGATTCCGAGGGCCGAGGACGGTCGTCGGGTCCGCCCAGGCGGCGGTGGGTGGGTGGGAATACAGGTACCAGGTCTGTATTATATATAGGTAATAATATAATACAGACCTGGTACCTGTATTATATTATTACCTATATATAATACAGGTACCAGGTCTCCAGGTCTAAATTAATATAATAGGTACCTTACAAATTTCAGGATAATTTATTGTGTGTACGAGTACTCGAATGCCGATCAAAGTCGGGCTGGATTTCGGATCGTGCTGCGCACGTCATCGGGGAACTAACCTACTCGTACGCGTAAATCATAGATAGGGGAAATCCCTACTACCTACAGGTACTTGCGTCTGCCCCGCGCTGTTGCGCGGGTAGGCAGCAGAACTCGGGATCTCTCCGGTATATCCACGCGGCACTGCCATCGCACGGGTACCGGTGCAGTGCTTGTATTTGCCGCGCGCGGATGCGCAAAAAATTGAGTCCGCGCTCATCGCGTGATGCTGGTCGCTACTCTGCGCGTATATTGGCGCTAAGGATTAATGATTCCATGAGCTAGCAGCAGAAAGCGCTAAGGATTAATGGTTATTGCGTGCGTTATTGGTTTGCGTGCATTCTCCGGACGCTCTCCCTGTAACCAAAAAGTTCATTAATGGTTATGCTCAGGCCCACTTCCATATATTTAAAAACACGTCAGGATTATGACACGCCGCAAGAACACGCTAAATAAAAATAGGTCGCGGTGCGGGTTACTTGCCACGTAGGTAGGCGTCCCGATCCTCGTACGCCTTCCCTAAATAAACATGGACCCGCACCATGGTGCATATTAAAGGATAGTTTTTGAGATGTGCACGTTTTTGAGTGTCGTTTGGGACCCTGCCATGTCGTTTGGGACCAAGTCCATGGACTTGGGCAGGGAGACGCCAACCCGCTTAGTACATAAGCCACTGCACACATCCAGTTTATATCGTAAAGCGTATATAGAGCCGGTATATATGTACACTTGTACCTGTATAGCAGTCGTCGATGCCGATTATTGCATATTTGAATGCAAAGAGCCGCTGTCAGGCATCGACGCCCGATATCAAACATCCATCGAATGTAGGAGGATACCCCCAACAACCTGCATGTCTCAAAATATATAATGTATAATGGGTGCAGCAAAATTGGCCTGACCAAGCTGCATAATGGGTGTTATTGGTGCTGCAGAGCTGTAAGTTACACTTTATGTCACTATGAGGAAATATGATTACTAATGTTTTGATACGGTACGGCACTACGGCTTTCATTCTCCATCATCTTTAATTGGCATGTCACTTGGGAGCTCCGCTGCTGTGAGCATTTGCCTCTTCCGCGCCCCTGTCATCGCCGACTTGAATGTTGCAAATGTGTTGCTGAACCATGGTTTTATTGTCCAGTCGTCCAACATGGTGATGAAGTTGAAGGTCGCGCAGCCTGTTGGGCTTGTTGCCCATAAGGGGTCATCATGGTGCAACTCAGCGCCTTGCTGGTGTCATGGAGGCGCATTTCATGTGCAGCTCTCTCGGCGCTGTACTGCTTTGCTGGGTCGTCGCCGCCATGGGGTCCCTTCACCCCCTGGTTGGAACACCACTCAACAAAATCCATTTGTAAGCTCCAGCAAGTCCGGTTATTGCGGCGCATGGGCTTGCACGCATATCCAGGAGGCAGAGGCATAATGCTGATGCGTTGTCCTCCCGCCAGCACACACTGCCCATCAGCTTGCACCAGCGCAGTATATTGTCCCCCACAGTCTCGCCCGCTGCGCCTTTGCTTTTGCACCAACTGCACATGCTCCTTGCAGCCCTCCTCTACCATCAACCCGTATCGGTCATCGAAGGTGTACGCCACACTAGGTTGGCATCTGCCGCGCCGGAAGGGGTTTCTCCCTCGAGTGCACTCATTTTTCCGCACATGTGCTGCAACATCTTTGAAAATGCACTTGCATCCGTTGGTGGTGCATGGGAACATCCTGCCTTGCTGCAACCTTCGGAGTCGTTTGGCTGCAACGTCTTTCACCATTTTTCGGCTGGGTCATCAGGCCTCTAGCGCTGCAGCTGTGCAATCCATAACAACGATCACCTCTGTCTCTGACATTTTGTCGATGTAGCTCTGACGGATAGCGCCTTCCCAATCTCATGGCTTGCTGATCCATGGCGCCGGCGCAAGTAGATATTGGAACTTGCGGTGCATTTCTGAATGCGCCACTTGAACTCCCGCCGCACGGGCTCTTACGAAAGTGGGTGTGTGAAGCCATGTCATCCTCAACAAGCCCCCTCAGCTTGGCGAACAAGATATCAGCTGCATCACAGCTTGGGCAGTGCGCAGTGTGATCAGGACACGATGTATAACAATTCTTCTGCATTTGCTATCATTCGGATCAGACAACAGATGTGTGGAGCAATGTTTGATGCAAGCAGAACTCTCCCACATGTGCCTGCGTAGACCATATTCCACATGGTTCTTCCGCTCCGAAGATAGCTTCTCAGATGTCTCATCCGGCAGATGCCGCGCAATCGCAAGCTGGGAAATGATGTCATGTAAGTGCTGCCAATTTTCAGTGCCGTAGCGCACTGCAATACTGTCACGAGCGCCCAACTCCTTGTGCTGCCCGCCAGTGCAATCATCAAGGATACCATATATGAAGACCTCTCAATTCCCACAAAGACACCATCAGGTGATGTGAAGGCTTCCACATAGCGCCGCCATGACTGCTCCTCGATAACTATTCGGAGATACCTCGGTAGTGTGATTGTCCGACAAGTGGCGCCAATCCGCAGCTTTTTGTAGCCGTACACCACCTATGTTCCAGACATGCCAGGCGTATCAAGTAATCATACCACTCGCCAACATGCAACAGACAGTGAATTCCATTCATAATTATTGTGGCACAGAATTTGTTGTAGGTTTGCCGGGTCAAATATGAATGCCAATAATGCATTTCGTATGTGCATGGCCTCCATCCGGTCCCTAGTGATAGGAATCTCTAGGGGCATTCTGCCAGCGCCAAAAGCCAAGCCTTGTTGGCGAGCAAGTCTGTAGTGCCATGCCGTCATAGGTGGCTGAAAAGACAGCGCCTGCTACTCAGCTAAGGGGAATTGTATGGCCAAAAGCGATGCGATCTGTCTTCTCTCCTTTGGACCTGAAGGCACACAACGAAATCCCAGTGGATTATGCTCATACAAGAAGCAGCAAATGAGGAGGTGACATTCATCGCAGGTGGCCAAGTAAGCGCACCGCGCACCATCTGCGCCATTGTAGGATTTCACCAACTGTTGTATCAGTGGTGCAGACATCAAAGATTTTGCACCATCTGCGCCATTGTAGGATTTCACCAACAGTTGTATCAGTGGTGCAGACATCAAAGATTTTGCAACAATGCTGACTTTTGCACCGTGCCTAGTATGACTATTTGTAACAAGTTGAATAAGCATTTCTTGTTGCCTTGGGTCCGCGTGGATGGATGATGTGCATGCATACACGCATGGTGATTGACGATGTGTGAAGACAGCGCGCGAGCGCCTTAGGGTGAATTTCTACTATATATAGCCCATGTGTACTTCGACTCTCTCATATAGTGGCGATCAAGACTCTTCCCCTTCTCATCCTTCTTGACGTCCATGCTTGTGAGCAGAGCACGCGGGCTGTCTCAGCTGTTCACACGCACCCGTGCAGAGCCGGATTCTGTTGTTTTGTGTTGCTTGCTCGGAATGACGAATGAATGCGCCAGCGTGCGCTGAATTTTGGCTCCTGTGTTTGCAGCGGCTAGCTTGCCCTCAAGCAAGCGCACCCGATGAGAGGAATCCCTTGCCTCACGGTCAGCTTCCTCCGCGAGTTTCTCCTGGTGTTGTAGCTTCACACGAAGGGAGTCTTGCTCTGCCTGTTGTGCTTCTAGACGCTGCTCTACCACCTGAATTATGTCTGCCGACATGTTCGCTACCTGTGATTGGAGTGCAACGGCAGCCACATTTGCCTCCTTGGCTACGTGCTCGGCTTATTCTCTTGCAGCAACCCGTGCATCACTATCGCTGGGGAAATGAGATTCCGCTTCCTTGGTCTAGCTACTCGATTGAAGCTCCTCATGCTGGCTGAGCAGATTGGCCAGGTCCAGCTCAGACAAGGCTGCATTCTCCACTGCTTGTTCGTGAGCATCTGCGACACAGTGCAGGACGTCCTGGAGCATGGTGGCTTGGCCCTCCAGAAGCGTTTCTTGCTCTGCTATGCCATAGGTTACGTTGCGGTCGCGCCCATGGTGTTTGGTGATGTTTTCAATGACAATAATTGACATCATTCAATTGATGGCAGACCCAGCCTATCGCATCGGGTGGAGGCTGGACCACTACCGTTGTTTCAAGATCAGCAGGAGGCAGCTGAGGAGGCTTTAGCGGCACTGGACCATTCTCCACAAATCCAACATGAAGTGTGCCCCCGGGACTCGTTCGCACCGCGCCCGTTTGCGCTTCTTCTTGTCCAGCTTGTGCAAGGCGCCGCACATGCAACACCAATAGTGCACGGAATAAGCCGTACTCCCAGCAGCACCGTCTGCGTTGTTTTGCAAATACCACAACACCAACGGCTTTTAAGTCCTGTATAGTGCCTTCATTCTTCTCTCATATAGGCCACGAAGGCCACATCGCGCGCGTATGCAGCTCACCGTCTACACCCTCGTTCACAACACCATCAAGCTACAATCGCATGCACTTGCAGCTACGCCGGAGAGTCATGCGGGCGCCAGTTGTCGGGGCAGTCAGAGCAGACAGTCTACTTAGTTATGTAGAGGCGCTGCCTCCCGTCGCAACACACGCGCTGAGACACGCGGGGTCGAGGGGGTGCTTATGTACTGCGAGAGACTGCGATTCGCCCCTCGGGGTACGCTAGATTGCGCTATATATACAACCCTACTGGCACCCGGAGACAGCCTACCTCGACCAACTCGACCCTCCTGAGTCCGAATCTGTTTGGTTGCTTGTGGGTGCTTGGCATTTTGAGGTAGTAAGAGAGAGATTGCTACAACTGGTGCCGGCCGGCCGCCGGGGGGGCGTTCCGCGGGTCCTCGTATCGCGCCCCGCGCCCCGGCCTGGGTCCCGGATTTTGTGCACATCTGAAACCGCGGCCTTTAATTTTAAAATAGACACAGTGCGAGTCTCGTTTACAAGGGAGCGTGTGACTTGATTACAAAACACCCGCCACACTAACGAGTAGGGTTGGGTGCGGTGGGTGCGACAAGCGCTACCGCAAAAGGGACGAGCGCAGTGTCACCGCCTCCGGCACCGCCGAAGTAGTGTTGGAATTTCGGGACTGTGGGGTCGGGAGTTGTCGACGGTCAGCTGACACAGCTGCCAGCCGCCGCCACTCTCGAAAATTCGGGAGTTCCTCGAAGTGCGGCGCGTTGTGTTAAGTAGCACCGACAACCGACAGAAAAAATCAAGAGTAGTGGCGCAACTTGAAATGCCCGCGCCACTCGGTATGTATGACTAAGACCGAAGTTCGACCACGAATCGTCCCCGAATTCTCCCGGATCAAAATCCTCATCTGCATGTGTCCGCCCGCCGCCAAGTTGCTAACCCCAAACCACGTTCTGAAAGCCCGAAATCTTGAAATGTGGCGGACACGGAGCGCGGCGGCCGCGGGATTTGAGGCTGAAATAATGCGGCCGCCCCCCGCATCACTTGCTTTTGGCGCCGCATCATTTCAGGTGACCTCGCCAACCCCACCAGTTCGGCTCCCCCACTGCCCCAATTCTGCTTCCCCTCGCGCCTCTCTCGCGGTCTCTCCCACATGCACTCGGCGGCACGGTCGGCCGAGACTCGGTTGTTGTGGTGCGGTTGTTGTCATCGCGCCTCACCGCCCCCGTGATCATAGGGCGCGCCGCGCGCGTTGTCCAGACGTCTACCGCCCAGCCGCTCCGGTCGGTATATCTGAAAACTCGCCGCCATGGAGCATGCCTCCACTGTGAGATTCAGATGTGACATACAGGTGACGAAGCACTACTACTAGCGACTATTATTTATCCGTGAAGGCTGCTGCTGGTGGCGGCACGTCCATCCAGTTACGTGCGAGTACATCCGGCGTTATTGCCGGCGGGCGATAAATCCTTTTTGTCATCATTCTGGTAGTCGTACGAGCCCGGTAAAATGTTACATGGCACTGACGTACAAGGTACAAGGTTGTCCGTGCAGTACCGGGTAGTACGCGATATATTTATTGAGCCGGTACCGGCGGGTATCTACAGTAGTACCCGGTACCCGGTACCCGGGCACGATGGACAGTGGTCCTGTGGATAACTACGACTATTAGTACATGGGAGCGCAAATCTCAGCCGTACTTTTTGGCCAAAGTGGGGAATTTTGTGTACATTATAGCTAGTACTGCTGAACGGGCCTGCCAGCCGTCCGATCAAAGGTCATCAGATGGGCGGTTTGGCTGCCATGTTTTGCCAAAGAGTGCTCACGTTACATAAATATTCGCGAGGGGGAGGGCGGGGGCAGGCAGCGGTTTGCCGAAGAATGATTGAATTACAATATTCGCGACAGCTGCCATCGGGGAATGTGGCCCGGCGGGGGGGGGGGGGGGGGGGGGTGTGCGGGGGCGGGGGGACCACGCCCGCCCCGCCCCCCCCGCCCCCCCTCGCCGCCAGCCGCTCCCGCCAGGGGGGGGGGGGGGGGGGGGTAAGGGGGCGGGGGCTACTGCTTGTTCTTGTTCTTGCGTGCCCGCGGGACCCTCCGCTTCGACGATCTCGCTGCCTCCGCCTCCGCCTCCGCCTCCGCCTCCGCCTGCGCCTCCGACTCCGCCTCCGACTCCGCGACCGTCAGTTTCTTACCTCGGCGTTTCTTCACTGGCCTCTTCCGCTTCTTGTCATCCGTCAGTGTCTTCACCACCCCGGGAGGCTGTGCCGTCGACGACGCCGCCATGAGCTTCCTTACCTTCGCGTCGGGACGCCCCCTGTGCCCAGACACCCACAACAAGCCACAATCGTTTCGCCTTTAAGCGGCTGAGGATGCGGCCTCCTCGGCCACCACGAGTTGCGCCGCTGGCACTGTGGAAGCCTTGGCGTTGAGGTGGGCCTTAACGGCGCTCCCGGACGAACCTGCGCGCGGCACAAGTTAGCCACGAGTGGGTGCGTGCTAATGTGGAGGATGGAGTGTTTTGTTGCGCGCCCACCTTGTCACGCGTTTCCTCATGTCTTTCTCGTCCTCCTCGATGCCGGCGGCGCGGACACGCGAGACAACAAGGCTCGCCGCCCACTTTTGCCCGGGGGGGCGAGGTCGGCCATGGCGCTGTGAGCGGTGAAGGGGGGGGGGGCGGGGGGGGGGGGGGGGGGGGGGGGGCGGCCGAGGTGGAGAAACTAACACCCAGTCGACGACCGCCTTCCGCAGCAGTCAACGACACATCGGAGGCGAGGAGCAGCGCGCCACTACTATTTATATGCACGTATTGTCAAGAGCTAGTCGGTGCGGCATTGTGTCGGTGTAATTTCGCAATGTTTATTGTTGAAGTAGCACGGCGTAATGGATACGGCGAGTGAATCCGGGATAATGTGTGCGACGAATGTGCGCGCGCAGCGGTGTGCGGCGGTGTGCGGCGGTGTGCACCGATGTTAATTTAGTGTGAATATTATATCGGCCGTAGACGATCAGGTCTGGCAGCACCGCCCGTGCTTGTAAATAAGCGACAATGGATCTAGTCTCCCGCTAGTCTGTGCACCGCCAACGCACTCCGCAAGCCTCGCCTCCATCCGCGTCGGAACCGGTAGTAAGTGTTGTTGTGTGCGCACATCGTGACAACATTACACGGTGGCAATTGCAATTATTAGCGGTGGATAATGTGAAGGCGTTTTCGAAATCGACAAAGAATGAGGCGGTGCTGGCGGAGTGCATTGGCGGTGCATAGAATAGCGTGTCCCTGGGGTTTTGGCTGCATCGGACGCCGTATTCCCACCCATCCGGCACGGAATGTCCGGTTTTTACACATTTGTGTGTTAATAAAGTGTGAATATTACGCGTCTTTTACGCCGGGTGGATGGGCATCCGGCGTCCGATGCACCCCAATTATTTGCAGCGCGCTACTCTACGCACCCCCAACGCACTCCGCAAGCCTCGCCTCCATCCGCGTCGGAACCGGTAGTAAGTGTTGTTGTGTGCGCACATCGTGACAACATATTACACGGTGGCAATTGCAATTAGCGGTGGATAATGTGAAGGCGTTTTCGAAATCGACAGAGAATGAGGCGGTGCTGGCGGAGTGCATTGGCGGTGCATAGAATAGCGTGGTGCTGGGGTTTTGGCTGCATCGGACACCGTATTCCCACCCATCCGGCACGGAATGTCCGGTTTTCACACATTTGTGTGTTAATAAAGTGTGAATATTACGCGTCTTTTACGCCGGGTGGATGGGCATCCGGCGTCCGATGCACCCCAATTATTTGCAGCACGCTACTCTACGCACCCCCAACGCACTCCGCAAGCCTCGCCTCCATCCGCGTCGGAACCGGTAGTAAGTGTTGTTGTGTGCGCACATCGTGACAACATTACACGGTGGCAATTGCAATTAGCGGTGGATAATGTGAAGGCGTTTTCGAAATCGACAGAGAATGAGGCGGTGCTGGCGGAGTGCATTGGCGGTGCATAGAATAGCGTGTCCCTGGGGTTTTGGCTGCATCGGACGCCGTATTCCCACCCATCCGGCACGGAATGTCCGGTTTTCACACATTTGCGTGTGAATATATATAGTGTGAATATTACGTAGGCGTCTTTTACGCTGGGTGGATGGGCATCCGGCGTCCGATGCACCCCGAATCTCACCAACACGCTACTCTACGCACCCCCAACGCACTCCGCCAGCCCCGCCTCTTTCCGCGCAGGTCCTACGTTCCATTGTATGTACATACATACGTACATGTACTGCTCCGAAACCAGCCCAAACTTAATGAGTGCACAAGTGTAAATGGGGGGGGGGGGGGGGGGGGGGTGTGTGGCGGCGGGGCATCCACTCACACATACCCCGGCGATGCATGACATATATTACATGCCGTGGCGGGTCGGCGGGCCGACCCGGCGGGCCGACCCGGCGGGGGGGGGGGGGGGGGGGGGGCGTCTATTCAACTACACGTGCGACAGTGTCGTTTCGTGGAGCAGTATATGTGCCCGGCCTCATTTATACCGCCCCCTACCTGCGCTGCATGGTCCACCCCTACGAATTACTTAGCACAAACCGCCTTTACTTAATAGGAACCTAGCACAGCCAGGCTTATATGCCCGCTTTGCCGATCATCTTCTACGCACTTTCCGTCCCTTAACCGCCGGACATGGGGGTTAAGCCGCCAGCCTCGGCAGTTGCTTAGCCAGACTTGGCATCCCGTACCGTGTCCATGGCTTCGCAGCTCTGCCGCCGGCACACGCCGAGTCCGGCGCTTGCTGCCGCGGGGTTGCGCACGCATGCACGCACGGTAATACGCCGCCGACGCCGCCACGCTTATTTCCACCACCTTCGCCAGCCGCAGCTCCGCACGCCTTTCCGCCGACATACGAAACGTACGAATCCCCCCCCCCCCCCCCCCCCCCCCGTCCCCGCGTCATGTATATTATATTCGAGGCGACTATGCGGGGCGCAGCACACGCCGCGGCTTGGGTCGGCGGAGCGGCAGGCGGCGGGAGCCCTAATGGCCGGGCAGTATTCACACCCACACAGGCACCGCCGCTCACCTCCGACGCGGATGAACCGCCTCCCAAAGGAAACATGCCGGTTGGTGGTAATCCCAGCAGGCGTGGGGTGCCGGCGCCGGTACTGGTGCGACGGAGCTGTCGCGTCAGGAACCGCACCGCATGTGGAGCAACACATGGCGGTGCCGGCCCCACCTATGTCTAGGGCCACCTCCTCACAACACCCCGCCACGACGGCGTCGGCCACCGCCGACGGCGCCGTTGCGGGGGGGGGGCGCCCTGCCAGGCGACGATGATGCGCCTGGTGCGCCGCGTCAGGAGGCGGAGGAGGCCGTGGTCGAGGCGACTGATCGGGCTGAGGGGGTTGTCGAGGCGAGCGAGGCTGCGCTCGCGCCACCCGCCCCGCAGCCACCTGCGGGACATGCCGACTTGCTCGTCGCCATGTTGACCGGAGCACTACGAGCAGTGGCGGGAGGCGGCCACATGCACTATCATGTGCGTGTCCTGGCCGGACGCCCGTCATGCGTGGACTGCGGCCAACGGACGGACTGGGAGTGTTGCTGCGACGGCACCCCGGCTTTGTGCGGCCCCAAGTACCCATGCATGGCGACCCATCAGCGGGCAGTCCTCTGCCCGACCACGGCCACGGTGAGGGCGGAGTTCCGCCATGTCAGGGACGCGTTCCACGACGCGACTCGCGCCGCCGTGTGTGAGGCTTCCGAGAAGGCACGCGCGGCTGGTAGGGTGCGCAGGGTGAGGCGGCGGACGGCCCAGGAGCTGAAGGAGAGCGAGACATGCCGTCAGTGAGGTCGGGCGCAATGTCATTGGGTGGGGCACACGGACGTGTAACACTTGCACTTTGCGCGTACTGCTGGGTTACATCCAAGCGGTGTCACACTATGCAACCGGAAAGGCTGCGTTGCTACTGCAAACGATGCTACGCCTCACTCGGTAGCAACCGCTGCCCCGCCTATCCCACAGCCGCTGCCCCCCCCCCCCCCCCCCCCCCCGCGCGCGGGATCCCCGCCATCAGCAGCTTGCACTTGCACTTTGCGCGTACTGCTGGGTTACATCCAGGCGGCGTCACACCGGAAAGGCTGCGTTGCTACTGCAAACGATGCTACGCCTCACTCGGTAGCAACCGCTGCCCCGCCCATCCCACTCGGGATGCTGAGAGCAGCTAAAGGGCACCGGGGGCGGGGCAAGAGGGAGCAGGGCCAATGATTGTGGAAGAGCGGGGACCCGCTTGCATGCCATCGTATTATATCTTGCACAATATCTGTTGCTGCACTCATATCTCACATCACTAGCTTAGCTATAGTGATTCCCCCCCCCGCACCGCGGACGCACAAGCCTGGGTATACGCATCAACTGCCCGCCGGGATGAGAAACTGGTATTGGTAGTGTGTCTGTGGGGTGGGAGGGGGGCAAAAGAGCTGCCAATTGCTGCCAAGCTGGTGCGTTACATTGGGGCAGGCGCTGGGCAGACAATTGGGGCTCGCTTCAGAGCATTGTCTAGTGCCTATGCGGCTGCGCCGCCTCCGCCGCATGCAGACTCTCCGGGCTCACCAGCACCGCCACCTCAGTCATGCGGCCCTGCAGCCCGCCGCCGCCAGCCAGATCAGAGGTATCCAGAAGCCAGTGCTGGGGTTGTTGCGGCATGACCGCATAGTTTTCAGCGCCTGCCGTCCACAACTTGTAATGCATCCCTTTCCGCCGATTCCGCTGTATGCGCTGTCTTGGCGCCGCGCTGCCCCGGCCGCCGCGCCTTGGCGCCGCGCTGCCCCGGCCGCCGCGCGTTGGCGCCGCGCTGCCCCGGCCGCCGCGCCTTGGCGCCGCGCTGCCCCGGCCGCCGCGCCTTGGCGCCGCGCTGCCCCGCCCATCCCACTCGCGTTGGCGCCGCGCTGCCCCGGCCGCCGCGCCTTGGCGCCGCGCTGCCCCGGCCGCCGCGCCTTGGCGCCGCGCTGCCCCGGCCGCCGCGCCTTGGCGCCGCGCTGCCCCGGCCGCCGCGCCTTGGCGCCGCGCTGCCCCGCCCATCCCACTCGCGTTGGCGCCGCGCTGCCCCGGCCGCCGCGCCTTGGCGCCGCGCTGCCCCGGCCGCCGCGCCTTGGCGCCGCGCTGCCCCGGCCGCCGCGCCTTGGCGCCGCGCTGCCCCGGCCGCCGCGCCTTGGCGCCGCGCTGCCCCGGCCGCCGCGCCTTGGCGCCGCGCTGCCCCGGCCGCCGCGCCTTGGCGCCGCGCTGCCCCGGCCGCCGCGCCTTGGCGCCGCGCTGCCCCGGCCGCCGCGCCTTGGCGCCGCGCTGCCCCGGCCGCCGCGCCTTGGCGCCGCGCTGCCCCGGCCGCCGCGCCTTGGCGCCGCGCTGGGTATCGAGTCCTCCCCTCCCTAGTGAGCGCGTCCACCTGCGCCTTGCGCTCGGGGCCGTCCTCCTCCGTCACCACATTCTGCAACCCCCACCGCGTGACGAACCACGCAGCTCCTTGCAGGCGCTTGTACATGTGCCCAAGCACCGCCAGTCGTGACACCGAACGCACCACCGCTGGGGACGCGAGCTCCTTCTCGGGCATGATCGCCTTCACCCGGGCCTCCTCGAGGAGCGGACCGGCGTTAAGAATGGAAAACGTTTCCATGTGGTGCAAGCAGTCCTCCATGACCCAGCCGGGCTGCACCGTCACCTTGCCTGACCCTGCAGTCATGGAGGGGAATGCCGTCACGCCCACGCCCACGCCCACGCCCGGGGGGGGGGGGGGGGGGGGAGGGGTTTACCTTTCGATTCTTGGACACTGCAAACGAAGGGCGCAACCCGCGTTCAAAGTTGCTGGGTATCGGGACTAAAGCCTGGCGCCGGTCTTCCTGCTTCATAGCTCGGAATCCAATGTGGCCCTGCACGGTGACAAATTTCCTCCAGAAGTCCCTTCCCAAGCCCAAAAAAAACAGGTGGAACGGCGCGAGGGGGAAGAGGTTGACCATGCTGACATAGCCCCGGACCACATGCACATGGCACACGCCATGGCAGCCAGTGTTCTGCTTGGCCTCCGCCAGCCGGGTTGTGTTGACCGCACGCCGGGCAAGGTGCGTGATTCACTGGACAAGTCATCGCCTTCATGGACGGTTACCAAGCGAGCCTCCCCGTCCGCATCCACAGGGGGGTGCTCCTGGGCAGCCGTCATAGCCTCCACAACCTGCCACGCCGACCGGGCGGGTGCGTGTGATTCCATACAACCGCAGTTGAGTGGTGCCACCAGCACGCAGGCCGGGCCCACTCACCTCTGAACGCAGAAGGCCCACAATGCCCCCGTCCTCGAAAACAGCGCGCCACTGGGTCGCCCCGCCGTAGTCCTCCAACACCCACTCGGTAACGACGCCGGTTATCACGCCGTAGTGCCATACTCCCCGGAACTTCTTGGCGATGACCTTCATGTAGAAGTCGCCGGAATCGCCTTTCCATATCACGCCCTCATCGCGGGTTCCACGCCCGCCGGCGGCCACGCAGGCGCGTCGATGTCCATACCGTCTTCGCCAACGGGGTCCTCCCCCACGCCCATCACATCGTCCACCTTCGAGCCGCCGTCGTCCGAGACCGGCGCCGGCGGGCCGTTTCCGACGGCTGCAGCTACTCCTGCTGCCGCCCCTGTTGTTGTTGCTGTTGCTGCTGCCGCCCCTGCTGCTGCTGCTTGTGATAAGGCGGCCTTGCGGCGCAACTTAGCCGCACGCTTCAACGAGTGGCTACAGTTCGGGAATTTTAGGAAGTGCCGCTCTCGCGCCATCTTATCACAAGTGCCCGTCACGTTGCCCCGGCAGCGCTTGCATGAGTACACGCCATCCTTCGACACACTCGCTATCCATCCCTTTGCCGGCATGCCTGCTGCCGCGCGCGAGGGGCGGGGGGGGGGGGGGGGGGGTTGAGAGTTGGGGTGGATGTAACCCACCACCGGCAGGCAACACAGATGCGAGTGCGCGGCTGTCCGCGCTTGATTCAACGGTGAGCGGCGGTGACCGTGAGGCGACCCCATACTTCATGCGCGTGCTGGGGCGTTACACAATCATCAGCAGTTAGGGCGGCTGCATTAAAACGCGCACCTACGAACACCACCTACCGCCTACCACCTACCGTACCACCTACATCCGCCCACACCTCCGCCCGTCGTGCCGCACATCGCGGCACACCGCGGGGTCAGCGGTCAGCGATGTGCGGTCAGCGATGTGCGGCGATGTGCAATGAGTGCGTACATCCGCCTGTACTT
The DNA here is from genome assembly GCA_006384855.1 of Tetraselmis striata. Classification (NCBI taxonomy): domain Eukaryota; kingdom Viridiplantae; phylum Chlorophyta; class Chlorodendrophyceae; order Chlorodendrales; family Chlorodendraceae; genus Tetraselmis; species Tetraselmis striata. The sequence continues at coordinate 25,733 of VCJN01002403.1, read as the reverse complement.
AGCCCGGGTGCTCCGCGTCGGAGGGCGACACGCGAGCCCGCGTGCGCATATCAATTTGATGAAATTATGGAAACGAGAAATTCATATAGTACTTTACAGGTCGCGCGCGATAGTCGTCGCTACTGGGTATGAAATCCACGTCCCTCGTCCGTCCCGTATCGTCCCCGTATGTCGTCGTTCGTCACCAGTAGGGCACATTTACGTCACATCTGAATCTCACAGTGCTCGTTGTTTAACGCACCCGCTCCTCGCCATAACTTCGCCAGTCTGCAAGATGCAGCTGGCGAGCTTGATGCGGAGCTCGAAGACCCAGCGTCCGAGGGCGAGCCGGCCCAAGATGCTAGCCGCAACGGTCATGTTGCGCTGTTCTCTTTGGCAGCGGCGACCAGCAGCACGGTGGCGAGCGCGATGTCGTCACCACGACGGCACTAGCTGCAACGCTCCCTTCTCACGCGCGTAGGCATGTAGTTTGGATTCCTCTACGAGCAGCGCGGAAGCGCTACATCGTCTGTGGGGATGGCAGTGGTAATGGCAATGGCGGCGGGCGACGGGGCGGCGCCATGGCGGCGCCGGCGTGCGGGCGTCGTGGTTCTGCAACCACGCATGCAGTCGTGCCCGTTCCGGTGCCGACAATAATTACCAACTTTCATGCGGTGGACACTACACCCGCGTGTCCGCGTGCCGCAAATTCGAGTCCTGTAAATCCTGCTGCGCCGCAGGATTCATGATATCCTCATCCTCATCGGACATGTTTACCACTTTCGGTCTAACCTCAGTTAAGTATTGAACAATGATTAGAAACAGTGCGAGTGTCGATTGCCAAGGAAACCGAAGCGGGCAAGCCCGGCCGGAAAACGGTTAGGGGACTGCCAATGATGACGGCGCTAGCCGAAAGAGCAAAGGGGTGAAAAAGAGAAAAAGAACTTGCCGCTAGCGGAGCCCATAATTCCGGGGACGACGATGTAGGTATGGGCGACGATATTGCTGCCGTCCACCCAGTCGCCGAGCCACTACTACTCTCCCCGATCTTTGTCTTGTAATTATGCCGAATTGGCCCGTAATCGCGATTTCCCCAGGGAATAAACCCGTAAATGCCGTATCTACCATGTAATCGCCATTTCACTCCTATGCCCAGTAGTTGCAAGGACGTGCCTGGTTCGCCCGCATCATGTAGTGCTACCGCCTATATACCCCGTAATGCCATCCCCATAGTACGTTGGATCCACATCGAGCCTCGCGCGTGTACCCGTAATGGCTCCGGGTTTCGCCACAATGTACTTAACGCCTCACAAGCTGAAATTAAAATTGGAATTGACTACAACGTGCTAGTATGATGTTCTTCAACGCCCAGACCAAGTTGTTCTTAGGGCCTGGCATCTCTAACATAGTAGGGAACGCATATAGTGTGATTACATCTCAAGCTACCGGCCATCCTTTTTCGTTTCCAAACCCCGCCTCCTTCCATCACGTGATCAATAGCTGCGTTATTTCCGGATACCTACAAGCGGTCGCCAGTACGAGCGACTACCGCTAATTGGCAAGTAGGGACGGTAGGGGCTGGTAGGGACACTGCGCACAACAGGTTATGGGCCGTCTGATAGGGAGGATGGTCTGATGAATACGCAAGAAATCCGTCTAGACGCGAGTCTGGACGTTAAACTGAGCGAGATCACCGGCGATGGGTAGCCGGTTCTCAACACTCAAGCAACGATTGGATGTCGCAATCGCGGCGCAAGGTCGCCTCAAGGTTCGCGCACCTTCAGAGAAATAAGCGCACACCCGGAAGCTGGCTACCATGACGCCAGCGACCACCATATATGTACGGGCTCGCCAACTACCAAGACGCCAACGAGCGCCGCGTATTCTAGTTCCCGCCCAAACTCGCTTTTTCTCGGCTCGGCCGATCGAAATTTCGGGCAACGCTCGTCGAGCAGTCAGAAATTCGCATATATGCTCTCGGACCATGGAAGCCACAGCACCAGCATGCACGGACGGCAACATGGGCAGTAGCATGGGCGTCGGCTACTATGAATGCCACGCCCGCGCTACCGCGCCGCTGCGCGCTGCCATGTCCACTGCTCTCAATGTTGTTCCCGCTCGGTTCGACCAACGGGAAATTAGTATGCGAAGCTTGGCACACCAGCGCCGAGGAGAAGGGGTCAGCCGCGACTTTAGTCCGCTCAACAACCAGCGCAGTCTGACTCCCTCGAGGGCAAGCCTCGACCCACGCTGACGGGCATGGCGGGCTACCTCTCTATACTAGCGACTAGCGCCGGCAAATCTTCTACCGATTAACCTCGGCACACCGGCCAAGAGCCAGGCGGGAGCTTGCATCATTTCCGGAGAAGCGTCACTCGACGCAAGCTTGCTTCGTTCGACACTCTCCGGCTACAGCCCACGCAGTTAGACTTCCTTGAGGGCCAGCCCCGATCCACGCCGAGGTGAGGGCATGGCGGGCTGCCTCTCTAGGCTAGCGACTAGCGTCAGCAACCGGACCCCCTGCCTAGAGCATCCCGTAGCGACCAGGGTTGGACTGCAGTATCCACTGCACTGCAGACTGCAGAAAGTGCAGCCTGCAGTTAAGCTACTGCACTGCAGCCTGCAGTACTTCCCGAAAAGGGGCTGCAGTGCAGTTACCCAAAGTAAGTTCCCCAAATATATGCCCTTAACTGTCGCGCCCTTCCCTATAATCAACAGTTTCAGTGCTACTACAGCCTGCACTGCAGCCTGCAATACTGCAGCCTGTTGACTGCAGCCTGCACTGCAGCCGGTTGACTGCAGCCTGCACTGCAGCCTGCAGTACTGCAGCCTGCACTACAGCCTGCTTGCAGCCTGCAGTACTGCAGCCTGCGTGCAGCCTGCAGTACTGGTAAGTGGACTGCAGCCCAACCCTGGTAGCGACATTGAGGGGGGGGGGGTGTTGACATCAGTGTTGGTACACTACTGCATATGTACAATGTAGCTAGGGACTAGGATATGCCTTAGTACTTTACCACATGTCATCATGCATAGTCCGCACTAGCACGGCGTGCGCGCACTGTTAGGCTCTAGCTTAAGCCTGTTCTTTAGGCCCTTTAAGATGCAGCGGAACGATTTAGAAAGTATGGCCAATCTCTTCTGGTTACAGGGGTTCCTGGGTTATGGTCTGTCTCTGAATTCTACCTAGTGGACTTGTCTGAGGCGGTATTTATACCCGCCGAGATCATGGTCATACCTGTGCTATGTTAGCCGGGTGTCATGGGATACCCGTGCTGTGTTAGCCACGTAAGGCTTGAGTCAGAGAACTCAGAGAATTCCAGAACAGTCTTCGGCCTTATACTACTAGTATTAATACCCGCAATACTAATATATACAGCGACTCCGCGGATGCGTAGTCGTACTACCTTTGCGGGGAGCTATACCTGCTAGTATAGCACAACATTATGGCTAAAGGGAAATGGAGTATAACACGCACCATGTACCCCATCGCCGGCATAAATGAGTAGCAGCTCTGCAGCGGGCCTGGTCACTTCTCTGTAACCAGCCGCCCTCTGCGCTTCACGCTCCCACCCACCCACCTCTCGCGCCGGGACGGTCCGCGATGGTGGCTGGGTTGGTAAAGGGATGCTGCGCACAACACCAGCGGATAGGGAGCTGGTGATGAAGGTGATTTACGACGACGACGACTCGGAAGAGCTAACATAGTCGGAGATACAATCGCGATACCTGTCGACAGAGCAGCTAAGCGATTTCACTCGCAGGTCGCCTCACCCGTGGCGCACCCACCATCAGTGATTCAATATTATGGGGGTCCTTGCCCGTGTTGTTGCCTCATAGTTTTGGTATTGGTGAGAGTATCGCGTTGACAATGTGCAAACGATGATTTGTTTTGCTTCCTTATATACGCGCGTTCGTTTATATGCTTGCGCGCATGTGCATCTAACGGGACCTACACGAACTTCTCGACGCCGACAGCGACCGACGCCAATAGCGACGCCGAAGGCGTTGTCGCGGGGGTTGTGGAAGGCAACCCCTCTGACGACAGTCACAGCGAAGGAGACGCTGGCGCGAGGTGCGACTTCAGCACCGGGACCAACAACGCTTGAGGTAAGTGCGACGACATGAAGAGGAGGTGAGCATGCATCGTGTCGACTTCCCCTCCCTCTGTGTGTCGCCTACTAGTCCGTTGCTCACATCTCCTCCTAGACTCCCTTCGCAACAGACGCCATCAATTGTGCACCGGTGTCACCCTGATGGAGGCCGCGCTCAATCTCTGCGAGTGGAAGCTGAAGCACAACATCAACACACCGGTTCGCGCAGGTACTCGTTTCTGAAGATCGTTAACGGGTCTCAAATCCGAGATGCGTAGCTGGCAACGCTTTTTGGGAGCGTGGCACGCGCTACGTGCATAATATTAGCATGTGACCGGTTGCGCTCCTCCCTCATCATCCCGCCGCGGCCCCATCCCTGCCCGCGACAAACAACACAAGGCACCTGAACGCCACCATATGCCTACGTTAGCCGCGCGCAACTTCCGAGCGCCCTCACACAGCTCGCACGCTCGCCCTGAGCGCACAGTCCAGAATGCCTCCCGTCTGCCTCGCTCTCGCCCGGTGGCCCCTCCCACCCGAATACAGAGCCACCTATCTGTCCGGGAAGGGGTGGCGGGATGGGTGCGCTACATCAGTCCCAGCCCAACACAGAGCGCAGAGCGTCGCTGTCGTCCATCAATCCCACGTGGTGCATGAAATGCGTTTCGCACAGCGCATGCAGCTTGCGCATTGCGTATGCTTTGGAATCATCAAAGGTAGGGAGGAAGAGCCATACCTTTGGATCGCTTGGGTCCACTCAGCAGTTGCATGTCGGTGTCCTCCTTCGCTATCACCACTCCGGTGTGGAGATACACAGTCCCCTTCACTACCTTCGGCTTGCTGCCATGGCCCCGGAATGGCCCTTCCTTCACTCCTAGGGACTGAGGGTACAACGTGAGCACGATGTCCACGATGTCCCCCTGTCGGCCATCCTGACCCCACCGTGCGCTCCCCTCTTCACATGCTGCTCCGCGCGTGCATCAGCCCGTGCCTTCTTCGCAAGCCGCCTGTGATTGCGAGCCTTCAGCGGCCCGCCGTGCACGTCCTTGAAGACGGCGACCGACTCAACTCCCTAACGAAAGGTGGTCATGTATTTGGCCTTCTTGCTCCCGCCGCGGGCTGTGACGCGGACCTTGTGCCACATGTCCGGTCGTGCCTCGCAGAACGAGATGAGGAGGTCCGCTAGCGCGCCGCGAAAGGTCTTTGTCATCGTGGGCTTCAAGCCTCCCCGCCTGTGGTGGCTGTTCAAAGCGGCCGTACATTGCATCGGTCACCGCCGAGACCAGCGCCTCCTCGCCTAACACTGCCAGTCGGTCTACTGTGGCTGACTTGCCACACTGCCGGCAGAATTCGGAGGCGGCGGGCTGGTTGGCCGAAATGGCCAGAATGCACCGAGCGCAGTTCTCGCGCCGCGCCATACCGATGGGGCGCTGCGTCGGCGCGACGGGTTTTCAGCCTCCTACCCCCTGTAGCATCGACGGACAATGCGAGAGAACATCGGAGTAACTCAAAAATCCGCCACGGGTAACGACCTCAGCTTCCCCTCCCTTTAGCGATATTGGGTCTGTGTCGGGTGGGATCGGTGCCGAGATGTCTTCGATTTTGTTTGGCGTGGGTGGGCTGCGGTGAGTGAGTGGGCAAAAAGGGCGGCATCCTTACCTGATGCGGCCGAGTGCGCAGCCGGTGTTGACCACTGTAGGCGCCACCTGCCCGACCACCGCCAGTTATGTGTACCCAAGGGATAGAGTTCGCGCTCCGGGGGTCGTGATGCGCATTGGCTGCGCGCACTGGCAGCGAGTGCGCTATGTGCAGCTTGGGGTGGGTGTGGGAGTTTGCTGTGTGCTGGACGCGCCGCTCGCGGCCCGTATAAACCATTCTCGTACATAAATAGTTCGCGCGCAATATCCCGGCAATGGTACGCCGTGTTGCCCGAATGAGTCTCGATCGGCCGAGCCGAGAAACAGTGAGTTTGGGGGGGAACAGCAATACCCGGCGGTCGCTGACGTCTTGGTAGCTGGCGAGCCCGTACATGGCGGTGACACATGTGGTACACAACGCCAGAGCCGCGGTAATCACCTTGAACAGCTCCGCAGACGAAGCCGGCGAGGAAGCAGGAAGATCGGTGCCGTCCTCCACCAGGTCACGCAGAGGTTCCTCCGCCGGTGCCGCCGTGGTAGCATGCTTCCGGGTGTGCGCTTATTTTGCCGAAGGTGCGCAAACCTTGAGGCGACATTGCACCGCGAGTGCGACGTGTAGTCGTTGCTTTGGTGTTGAGACCCCTTCTGGCTGCGGTGATCTCAGTTTTACGTCCAGGCGTCCCGCCCAGACGGACTTCCTGCGAGGCTAGCGTCACACAACTCCCACCTGGTAGAGGGCCCATAACCTATTGTGCGCGGCGTCCCTACCAACCCGCCATGTGTGGGTCCCAGTGCGAGCCGGGCACTGTGGGAGGGAGCGTGAAGCACGGAGAGTAGCTTCTTACAGAGAAAAGACCAGGCCCGCCTTGGTGCCGCACGCATCTAGGCAGGCGTTGCGGTGCCTGGTGCGCGCGCAGTGTCCTTGGTGCGGACAATCCATGAGGAAATGCACTAAAGTACTAAGTTATACCCTAGCTAAATTGTACATATGCAGTAGTGTACCAACACTGATGTCAACAAGTCCGTTGCTCACATCTCCTCCTAGACCCCCTTCGCAACAGACGACGTCAATTGTACACCGGTGACCCCGATGGAGGCCGCGCTCAATCTCTGCGAGTGGAAGCTGAAGCACAACATCAAGACGGCGGCGTTCGAGAGGCTGTTGAAGCTGCTGAAGAAACACATGCTACCGAAGGACGGGTCAAAGCTTTCCGGAATATGGTACTAGGTGGAGCAGTGCCTGCACCCCCCAGGCATCAAGAAGTATATCGTGCACTGATGCCCGTGCGATGGACATTGGTATGGCCACTTCATGGATGGTGACTGGAGTTACGACGATCGCTGCCCTCGCTGCAATTCGACACGTTGGACACCCGAGTCACTGCGTCACCCGCGCCCCGCCACGCCTCAACCGCAAGTTTTACTACGACTTCAACGTATCATATATATGAGGTGATGCGCCCCCCCTTCCAATTGCCCCCACACGACATCATAGTCAGCGCATAGCGTAATAGAGTTATTGTTCATGTTGCACGAAACACGCCGCTTGTGGTGAAGCAATTCTTTTGGGATGAGGAATGGGCTTTGCGCGGAGGCATATGCAAAGACCAACCCATCAATGGATTTCGGAACTCTGAAGCTTGCAAGGCCATGAACATTGCTGCAACCAACATGCAGTTTTCTCACAAAGACAACGGGGTAGTGCATGATTTTGTGGAGATGTGGTGGAGTTGCACTACAGCAAAGCATAGTCTCGCTGGATATTTGGCATTAGGTTCGTACCCCAATGCTGATATATATATGCTGCGAGAGACATGATGAGTATAATTTTAGTTGGGTGGATTTAACTTGCTGTGCAGTGTCACCTATATTTGAAGGTGTCGATCAGTTGAAAGTCGTACTATTGCAGGTGTCAAAGCGAACATGAAGGTGTCGATCATCATCCCATGTCCCTTTGCACCAAAGCTTATTGACATATATGTATGTGGAGGAGACACTCAATAAGTATTGTTATTCCCCTCTTCCCGCCTATTTTTAATTACATCGCGGGAGCAAAAGTGGATTATAAATTACCATCACGGGGGTCTGGAGGCAATAAATGTGGCAAACGTGGGTGTGCACTATGGAATCTTGATTTTTACACATCGGACGTCGTAGGGGATCCGTCCACCTCCTTCACATCCGCCATGTCATCCCTAAACTCCAACTCAGCCTCCTCTACATCAGAAGCACACAATGCAGGTTGCGGAACGATACCGGTGTCACCTGCTGGCGGTGCACCGGCACTGTGTGGTGCTGCCTGGCTAGTGCCACCACCTGGACTGGTGTGTGTGTGTGGGGGGGGGGGGGGGGGGGGGCAAATATAGTAAATAATGTTATTTTTCGTATCGCTGATCTTATCACCACGGGGGGGGGGGGGGGGGGGGGCGGGGGGGAACACGATATTTCACCGTGAACCGTTTGTGTTTGTACTGTATACGGCGATCAGTATTCCTTTTCCCTCGCCTTCCTTTTCCCAAAGCGGCGAAGCCACTATACTCATCAGACATTGCAGATTGATATTAACTGGGTGGATGGTATAAAGCTGATGAAGCTATTTTTACAGTCATATAACACATGCCATCGTCATTGCCCTTTTGACATACAGATATTCAGCATGGGCGAGTCAGCAGTTATTATAGTATCAGTACTGACGTTACTGAATGCCCCAAAATAGCCCTGCACTTTCGAGAGCAGATACCGCGCGCAACCAGAAGAATCAACATATGCATGCATGCTGAGTCGTCATGGCAGGACGATGGAGAAGTAGTAGGCAATCCCTACGAAAAATATAATGGAGGCCGCGCCCATGTTCCGCGGCTAGGAAGCCCGCGGGGGTTGGGTGATGGTAGGTAAGTACTTTCACACTTTGTGAGCATGGACTCAAGATGGGCAAATGATGTGCACCTATGATTGCCATAAAAGGTATGGTCCGTCCTGCATGTTGTAACGGCTGTGGCGGAAGGACGCCCCTTTTCGACGGCGGCGTTAAACCGGCAGCTTCACAACAGTCTCGTATCACACAGTACATTACCGGTATCAGTACTGCAGCAAGGCAACAACAATGCCGTGGTGGGGTTTCTTGGGTTTGGAACACGCTCGGTCACTTTGGAGCACGCTGCACCCACTTGCGGCAGGGGGGTAAGACCTTGGCATGGCAGGAGTCCAGCAAAGGGCGGCCCGGTTGCGTGGTTCACGGTTGGGAGCACACCGTGCGGTGACCCAGCCGGCGCCAGGCCACCTTCTGGCACATTGTGCTGCAGTAGCGCACGGCCCGGCAGCGAGCGCACTTCTCAAACTTGCGCGTGTAGGTTTCCAGGAGGCCGCAGCAGTCGCAGGCCCACAGCCCGCCCTCCGGCTCCGCGCGGGCCCCCGCCGGCGCCAGGCACCGCTCCTCCGCCTCGTCCGGACCCGTCACCTCGTAGCAGGCGCGCTTCCCGAGCGCGCAGATATTGGCGGGATGCGACAGGCGCGCCGCGTCCTCCTGCAGGCACTCCTCGGAGCAGTAGGGCGCCGCGCACTTCCCGCAGGCCGCGCTGAGCGGCGTCTTGGCGGAGCCCACGGCCGCGCAGTAGTAGTTGGTGCACTTGGGGGTGCGCCAGTTGGCCGGGTCCAGCGCGGCGGCGCGGAGCATGCGGAGCTCCGTGGCCAGGCGCCGCCCGCGGGCCAGCCGGCTTGCGTCCAGGGCGAGCGCCGCGTCGAGGCCGCCCTCCGGGGCAAGGTCGAAGCGCGCCAGGATGGCGGTCCAGTCGCCATGGCAGTTGAGGTCCAGGAGGTCCAGCATCGCGGCGGCTCGCAGAGAGGGGATCGCCCGCGCGGCCTGCTCGCCGTGGCCCGCCTTGTGCAGCGCCAGGAGCAGGCCCACTGCCTGCGACATCATGCGCTGCAGGTGCCGCTTGAAGCGGTTGAGCGCCAGGCTGAAGCCGCGGGAGCAGCTGCGGGCAGCCGGGCGGAGCGGGGGAGAAGACGCGCGGGGCGGGCGGGTGAGGGGGCAGCCGAGCAAGTCCGTCAGCGCGCAGAAAGCCTCCGGGGAAAGCCAGCGGGCGCAGCATGATGGCGCAAGCTGGATGCACTCCTCACGCCATAGATCGGAGTGAGGGTGGACATGATGTGCTTTGCCCGTATTATTTTGGGGACCGTTCTCCTGAATATCTACGGGGATATTTTGCATTCGTTTTGGTCTTTCAGGTCCTCTCCTAGGTTCCTGTCAGTCGTTGCTGGTCCGCTTTGGGGTGTCCATCAATCAAGTTGATTATCGTTGAACGACTACTGCCTGTGTGAGTGTCGCTTCTAGCATGTGCCATCACTGTACATTGAGGGTATTGACAACGTATGGGTTGCCGAGTGGGCGGCGGGGTACATGGATTCGAGCAGGGGCTGGTGACCGGGTGGGTGCCGCTAAGATGGCTGGACTTACAGCCGATTACGAATACGGGGGTGGACGGATGGATGAGGCGGCGGATGGGCTAGAGGGGCAGACTGCGCGGGCGGCGATGAATGACTTTATGCTGAGGGGGGCCCAGCGATGGTGACTCTATGTTCGGATGAAAGGACAGAAGGTGGGCAGGGTTGGAGAAGACGGGGAGTTGCATGGTCGTGTACGTTTGGCCGATGTATGTAGATGAGAGGGCGAAGGGGAGGGGGGGGGGGGGGGGATCCCTGCACTCACCTGGCGTCCCACACAGAGCGCAGCAGCGTGGCGGTGACCTCCACCACGCGGTCCACCTCAGCAGCCGACAGCCGCCCGTGCTCGGCCAGGTGGGACAGGCAGCGCAGCGCGATCGCGCGGCGGCCGCACTGGATGGGCAGCGACATTTCCCACACGCTGATCAGCACCATGTTCTGCGCCTCCAGGCCGATGCCCTGCTGCGAGAAGCTCTTCTTGTTGCGCAGGAAGGTTGGGCCACACGAGGCTGCAGTCGTTGCCGAGCATGTACAGCAGCGGCTCCACGCAGTCCGGGTCGGCCATGATGAGCTGGCAGAAGGGGCCGGGCCCGCTGCCGTCCTCGCGCCACAGGTACTTGTGGTCGCCGTGCTCATCGGCCTCGCCTCGCAGAAACGTGGGCCAGTCCTCCACCAGCTGCCGCGCAATCGCCGGCATCTTCATGTGGGACAGCAGGCGGCATGCCGCAGCGGCTCCCTACGGCAAACAGGCCGCCGCGTCAGTCAACAGCACAGGCAGCCATTTGAACGCCGATCCAAATACACCAACATTCCAATTCTCGGCGACGGCGACGCATTCGGTTTGCGCTGCATGTAGTAATATCAACGCAAGACTGTCTTGGAGGGAATGGCAACTCTCTTCCGCTAGGCCATCCATCATGCGGCCAGAGCAAGTACCGCCCAGAGCAAGTAGCGCGGCATTCGGGGAAATAGCATTGGGGACGGCTGATGGTTGGGGGGGGGGGGGGGGGGGGGGGCATACCGGCGTCAGGCATGTCTGCGCCTCGGTGATGGTGCACATGAGCTCGGAAAACTCGGTGGCGGAGACGCAGCGCGCCAGCTTGGCGGGCCCCATCGCCACGAGCTTGGAGTCGGAAATGCGGAGGAGCGCCGCCAGGCCGGGCCCCTCAGCGGCGAGCCCCGTGAGCGCCTCCGTGCCTTGCAGCGTGGACAGGATGGAGCGCTGAAACATGTCCAGCTTCTCCACGCCCATGGCGCTGATGTCCGCGGCCAACGACTTCATGAGGTCGGTCAGCACGGGATTGCGGTAGCCGTCCTCCGCGGCCATACACATGTTCATGCCTTGGTTGGCGAGCGCCAGCGCGCGGCCGGGCTGCCCCAGCTCCTTGGCGGCCACCGCCCAGCGGTAGTACCCCTTGGCGTAGGAGTCGTTGATCAGCACGCTCATGCGCGCGTCGCTGGCGGACGCCTCCCAGTTGCCCAGCTCCGCGTGCACCTTGCTGCGGTTGTGGTACAGCGCCGCGGCGGTGCGCGAGCGGCTGCCGAGGCCGTCACCCGAGAGCTCCAGCGCGTGGCTGTACAGGCGCAGCGCGGCCTCGCGATCGCTGGCGCCGTACGCATGGTTGCCCTTCGCCTTTACTGCCTCCACGCGGCCCTCCGCTGGCCAGCCCGCCGCCGTCATAGCGCCCACCCACTCCGCCACCTGCGCGTCCACCAGTCGGGAGGTGTCCGGCCCGTCGTGCTTCTTGCCGCCCTTCTTCCCCGACAGATCCACCGACATCGACACCATGTCCTGAGTGTGGACATCGTCCTGCGTCGTCCCGGGCGGCAGGTCCTGCTCCAGCAGCTCCAGCTCCAACTTCGGGCTGTACACGACCAGTGCTCGTTCTTGTTGCGGGAAACACCTACCCCGCGAAACACCTCTAGCGACTGCTACCCGCCCGCTGGTTTAAAAAACCACCCGGGGGATCGGCGCACCTAGCCGCCGGCGTTGGCGGTCTGATGCTGCGCCTACTGGTGCGCACACTGAATAGACGTGTAACTGAAGCCGAGTGGATTAGGCCAGGTTTCATCTGTCTGTATGGGTCAGACGTCGGGGGGCTAGTTGGGCGGGGGGGGGGGGGGGGATGAGACGGGCGGCAGAAATATATAACTAACTGGCCGCTTGCTCACGACGGCTACCACGCTACCAGGTACCCGAACCAGTACGTACTTTTTCGGGTAGTTTTTTTTAACCACGAACTTTTTCCACGACTTCCTTCTGCGTAGCGATTCACCCCGCGGTGCAGCAGTGTGACAGCACGTTGGAGGTCACAGACGGGCCGGCGCGCTTCAACGCCAACGATGGATATTTGGTGGGCCTCCCAGAGCACGTTCAACCGGCTCTTCACGCCTTCCGCACGTCCATCAAGGCGTCCGTGGGGCTTGAGGTGCGCTCCGACAAGATGCTTGCGTACATCGCATACATGGAGGCCGCACTGCATGAGACTCCGGCCGACACCGAGTGGCCCGAGCTAGATGGCCACCGCGGCACCCCGGTCCTCAACGTGCCGCTCGGATCGCCAGAGTGTGTGCATGCGTACATGCGCGGCAAGGCGGCGGAGGAGCTACGAGAGGAGGTGGACGCTTGCCTGAGCAAGCTCCTATCTGCCAAGCCCATCCGTCGATACACCACGCCCCGTATCACCACGCATGGGCCATGCTCAAGCATTGCATGTAACACAAGGCGGGGTATTGGCTCCGCAACTGCCTCCCGTCCGAGGTGGATGGCGGTGGATGGATGCGGTGGCGGTGGATGCCACCGTCCTCGCGGCGGTCGAGCGGGTGTTGCTTGGGGGTCTCTATTGATCCCTCCACGTACGGCACCGGCACCAATCCGGTGGTCATCGATTTCCTGGCGGAGCTATTGCACGACCCCGACCCCAAGGCAGCAGAGGCGGCTACCTTGAGCGAGGATGCAGTGGCAAGGGCGCGCAACAACAAGCTTCACCTCCCCACTCGGTTGAAGGGCACTGGCATTCGAAGCATGGCTACCGCTCGCGATGCCGCCTGTATCGGCCGCATGAATGACATCCTCCCAAGGTCCCTCACTAGAAACTCCAACACCCCCAACCCTAGTTTCTTTGACCCTCAGCTTGGGTCCGTACTTGGCCGATGCAGCTTCAACGCAACTTCTTCCGCCCGCCGGTATGACCACTTCCTCAACGATGCTCATGGGTCGCGCAGCTACGCCGCGACGGTAGTGCGCAAGGCGTGGGGCCGCCTCCAAGCGGTTGCTGCTGGCCCCCTCAACGACGCAGATGCGTGCGTGATGGAGCGGGAAGAGGCTGCGTCGGGCTCGCAAAAGGAGCTGATGGCATTTCTATACAATGCCAACAACTCTCGGCTTCGAAATGAGGTGTGCGCTCTCCCTATCACATGTAGGGAACGGATCTTGTTCAACCAACTCGATGCGGCGTCGGGCATGTGTACGGTGGGCATCCCCACCGCGCGGAATGGTCATGACTCCGCATGAGCTGCGGGAGGTCGTTGCCGGGTACTTCTTTATGCCTAGACCGTGCTTATCCCCGGTGGTTGGGAGCCATATCATTCTGCCCTCGAAAGAGCACAGCAACCCCGTCACTGTTGACCTATACGGCGACGCGCATGAACCTCACGGCACATGGAGGCGCTCACTGGCGTGCGTGTACAACACGACGCTATCGCAGATGCCTTCCACGATCACTGTGTTCACGACTTGGGTATCGCTCTACGCCGGGAGGCGGATGACTTAATCCAGCAGGCAATGCCTGTCGGCAACACCTACCGTACCCAGGGATGAACTCAAGGACCTAGTGCCGGGCGCAGAGCTCTCCCTCCGGGCATTCAATGTCGTGACCGGGAGCTATGATCCCCCGAGCTTGAAGTCCACGTTGCTGTTGAAGATCAAGACTATGCGGTACGGGGTCAAGTACACTGCGGTGCCCCGGGCCACGGCTGTGGATCGGTTTGAGCGCTCCCCGTTGGGCGGCATGCAACGGGGGTTGGCCGTGCGGGATGCGGCGTGGCACATACAACACGGAGGCCGTGCAGAAGTGCCCTCGATCTTCGAGACATCCTGGATATTTCGGAGTTTTACGCGGGCATGGTCTTCGGCTCAGTGCGTGAGGTGAGCATGGCGGTGCGCCACACTGTGCGCGGTGTCGCATGCTTGGCTACGGATCGGGGTGCGGCCCTCTCATCGCGGGGCACTCGGTGCACCATAGCACCCGGGGTCACCGGGAGGCCTTACTCGAAAGAGATTTCCTCGGGGTCCTGCGCTTGGTGGCGGCTCGAGAGCGTGCTCGCTGCCTCATTAGACGGCGCAGATTCGTTCGCCATCCCATTGCCGAAGATGCACAGCACGTCCGGGGATCACCCTCGCACACACGTGCACGTACGCGTGCGTGGCCCGGACTCTGAACCGTGCGGGCATCACTCATCCATCCCGCTTCGTGCGGGATGCGGGCCGCTTTTAGGTGGCTTGCTCTGTTGATCTTGTAGTACTGCTCTACGAACCATGCCACGAACCATGCGACCTACGACTGCAGTTGGCGCAAGAGGTCAAGTGCTGGGGCGGCTTCGGCCGATGCGCTGTTCCGGGGCGAACTTTACTTTACTTATTGCTTCTTTAAGCTGTAGTGGATTTGTTCCCACCCTTTTTGTAATTCACACCGACAGCACTGTAGTAGTTTAAGTCACGAACCCGTAGCGTTGTACTTAGCGGTAGTTGCTTGTTACGTGCGCTTTTGTAAAACTGTATATATACAGTATGCGTATAATCTCCAAACCAGTACTGCCGTACTAGTACTGCCGGGATGTGGGCCGCTATTATTTATTTTGGCGGCTTGGTGTGTTGATATGTATGGGAAAATTGCAAGACATGGTGGTACTATTCTGACTGCTTATCATTAGCAGAAAGGGTCAAACCCGGCATTTGTCAGACAGGGCACAATGACAAATTGGAAAACAGGCGGCGTTCCGCCCGGCTTTGGCACTCCTGGACGATTGCAAGACATGCCTGTGGTCGCTAAATTGTAGCGATGACGTAGCGTGTCTAAACTTGCCCCCCCCCCCCCCCCCCCCCCCGCCCCCCCTCCCCGCCCATTCGCTCCCCTTGTCATCCCGGGCTGCTTCTGAGGCCGGGATGTAATCCTTGCCCTACTACTGCACCGCCAACCGGGTGCGCCACTCAACGTCACACGGTGTAGCCGCTATACCCCGTTCTGCCTGAGCACTCCGAGGTCAGCAAAAGGAAAGCGTGCACCGCAACTTGAGTGATCCTGTCCAAACCTGCACTCGGTCATTTTTTCCGCCCCCGGGACATGACTGGCAGTGAAACCCTTGCAGCGTCTCTACGACGGCCGTTTAAGCAGCAATCCAGTTACGGAAGCCCTGGGTAGGCGACGCTCCGTTATAGTCATCAAGCAAATTGCCGAAGCATTCCACACGACTAATTGGAGGCCAGTGACGGAATTTCCAACACTGTTGGATCACCGTCTAAACCGCTGCCATGAAAATACCCGGCAGTGACCACGAAAGGTCCGCTCTACCCGTTTGGGCGTCGGCCCATTCGAGTAATGCGAGTTGGGGCAAGCCCCAACCCGCGGAGCAAAGCATTATTTCGGGAGTGCGATACATGTGCAACAAAGAAGGCAATATGAGGGAGGGCTCGACGCCATAGCTGGAAGAATTTCCCATTCCCAGTAAAATACAGGGCGCCGTGAAGGGAGGGGGGTACCCCGCCCAAAATAAAGGCAGTTACGTCCTCGGGTGTTGACGCAAAAACCTGACTACTCATATAATCCCTGAACTCCGGAACTAACAACCCAAAATTATGACGGTGATACCCCCACCGCGGGCACTCCACCAACATATGTTCGATACGCTCAGATTCACCTCCGCCACATGCAGGGCAGTGTTCCAGGAGCCGCTCAGGCATGGCATGAATCCGGGCCAATCGGCGGGCAGTGGGAAATACTCGGGTGCGTAAGTGTATCATAATGTGCAGCCCGGCCACAAGCAACCTCCGCGAGGACACCCATACCGTACTGTGGCAACGGGTTTGACGCATAAGGCGCATGGATATATATACAGGTTATACTGCGTGCTAACGATGCCGACGATTCGTAACGCGCCCACACCGATGCCTTTACTAGTTTAGCGGCATCGTGGGCGGCTAGTGACCTCCACTCAACCGTAAAACTCAAGTGGAAGGTGCGCCCCCTCAGCTAGCCCTCCGTTCGCCCTAGTTAGTCGATCTAACCACCGCATAGTCCCCCGACGTCCACGTATTAGGGCGCGCCCGACTTGGATGGTATACTAAATGGGTTAAACATGTATTCAAGTCTGATGCTTACATGAACGCCCGAGCCCGTGCCGCAGCGGCCGTAGCCTCTATGGGCGCAATATCCAACTCCCGCATCATCGGTGCAGTGGCCACCCCAGGGGAGTTTTTACCCACCCCAATCAGGCACCGCAAGCACTGATTGAGTACGGTTTGTAATTTATTCGCACCGTTAGTTCTATCCATGCCCCATACTTCACACCCGTAAGTTAAAACCGGCAGTACACAGGCTTTGAAGACAGACACACGCACGTTATTATAATAGGAGTTATGTCCCGTCCACCGACTCATATATACCGAATCGAGCGCCTCAATGGCGCGCTTACCCTTCTTAACCCGGTCGTCTACTATGTGTTGCATACCTAAATCCGACTTAATGACCGTACCCAAATATCTATGTTCATTTACCACCGGTACCCGTTCCCCCCCCAAGCTGCCATCGGGCAGCTTGTTTGCGTAACGCGCTCTCGTCGGAATATCGGCCTAATGCCATCACCCCACATTTGCTGAGTACCCCAACCCCCATACAATGGTCCTCCGCTCACTGCGATAAGTGGGCGAACATGGCATGCATGTTATCGAACGAGCATGTGGTACCAACAGCGTCGTCCGCGTATATCTGACCTTGCACCCTTAGTGGTTGCCTTGCCGCTAGATAATGTGTCGGTGCACCCTGGTACATCACATCCTAGATGTTCTATCCCATCGGGTATGTATCGTTAATAAATATGTGAAGTAGGATGATGGGGGAAGCGGGGCTGCCTCCCTGTCGGAGGCCACGCTCTATGCATGGGTATGGGGTCTGATAGTGTTCCCGTGCCCGCCCCCCCCCCCCCCGCCGCCCCCTGTCCTGACCTGTACCAGACTATCCCTGTATAGAGTTTTAATGAAGGTAAGCACATGACACGTGACTCTTATATGTGGCTTGAAGTAGTTTTAGGAATCAATAAAGCTCAGGAAATAAAGGTAGAGGACCGCCTTTCTGATTGCCTTTATTTTGGTGATTTCCGATATCGCCTTCTGCTGCTAGCTCATGTAAATTATACGGACGCATTCCAAAAAAAAAAAAAAAGCTCAGGCGGTCATCAGTCGCCCAGCCGTTGCCCAGTCGGTTGCCCAGCGGCCGCCCCCGGCCTTTTTTCCCGCCCCCGGGACAGGACTGGCACCAGTGAAACCCTTTTGAAACGACTCTCCCTCATGTAACCAAACCCATCGGTGAAACCCTTGCAGCGTCCCGACGACGGCCATAGGTTTATAGTAGGCAGCAAAATCCACTAAAATACGGAAAGCCCTGCCTGGGTAGGCGACGCCCTCGGCCTCATCCGCCCCGGGCGCCTCACCGTCGCGACAGCGCGGCGGGGGTCACGCATGCAGGGGGTTAGGTCCGCTGCGACGAGCGCCCCGCCATAGTGCAGCATCGAATAGGCGCACGCGAGCGAGGCAGAGGAGGGCTGTCGCAGCGTGGCACGGCTAGGGCTGGCCGGGCCGCTTTCAGCGGCCGACATGCCGGGTCTGGAGCTGTGGGGCCACACCTGGCGCTGGGCCAGCGACGACCTGGCGCTAGTCTCCCTCGTCTCCTCCCTCGTGTACCTCACGTGGGTGCTGCTGCTGCTGGTTTACAGGTGCGGCGCACGCACGGACCCCGTCGGCGAAGCTGCCCTGGCCGGCAGTGCTAGGGAGGTGGGGTGGGGGGCGTCGGCATGGGGTGTGACGCCTGGTCAGTGCTGGTTGGCGTCTATTTACTGTCCGGATCGTGGGTAGCAGGGGGAGGCAGGGAGGGTGGTAAAGCTTGGGTGGGCGAATCTCCGGTGGGGCCCGCAGATGGTGGTGGTGGTGCGGGGGGGGGGGGGGGGGGGGGGGGGGGCTCGAGGGCCGCATGAGATGACCAGCTGGGTGAGCGACTTGGACAGCGGCATCTATCAAAACATCGAAAGACGCGATTGAGAATCCAGCAGATCGCAGCAGCAGAGCAGCAGAGCGGTAGGGTAGTGGGTTGGTTGGTTTATTGCGGGATGGGTAGCTGTATACATGTATGGAGGGGCAGGTATGGGACCGTGGTGGGATGACTACCAGCGAGGTGAGCGATCAAAGTGGCAAGTGGTCGCATGACCCAACATGCAGGGCAGTGCCGATGGGAGCAGATGGCTATTTACCTTTGCAGATGCCATCCAGCGGGGAGTAGCATGGCATGGGTCAGTCCGCGCAGGCAGTGCAGGCGGAGCTTGAGCATGGAGGGGAGCAGGGCTACGGGGGGCCTGTGCTGACTTACTTCCCCCTTCCCCCCCGGGCCCTTGCTGTTTGCGCCGCAGCACGGACCTGGACCGCACGGTGCAAA
The DNA here is from genome assembly GCA_006384855.1 of Tetraselmis striata. Classification (NCBI taxonomy): domain Eukaryota; kingdom Viridiplantae; phylum Chlorophyta; class Chlorodendrophyceae; order Chlorodendrales; family Chlorodendraceae; genus Tetraselmis; species Tetraselmis striata. The sequence continues at coordinate 6,884 of VCJN01002403.1, read as the reverse complement.
CCTCAGGCTGCGCCACGATCTCATACGGCACGTTCCTCACGCTGCTGGGCGGGCACCATGGGCCTGCAGTTCCTGAACTCGATCGCCATGTTTGCTGTGACGGTGCGAGGTGCGTGCGGCCCGCGCGGGGTGCCTGGGCAGCAGCGGGCTGGCAGCTTGGCCGCGGAGACGGGGTGTTGACGCGTTTGGCCGGGTGTTGACTCCCCATGCGCACCCCCCTCTCCTCCCCCCCTTCCTGTGCTAAAGGCTCCATATGGGAAATCAAGAAGCGGCGATGGATCACGATGCTGCTGCCCATGGACTGGGCCCTGTGGGTCATCATTCTGGCCACGACAAGTGACCCCCCCCCCCCCCCCCCCCCCGTGATTTTCCTCTTGAAAACTTAGCTGCGAGCTTCTGAAGTGCCGGCTGTGTTCATTTTGTGAGCCAAAGATTGATTCTCCGACCCTGTGGGTTTCTGATCTTATGTACTCAGAAGGTTTCGCATGCTTGTTGTCATGTATTAATGGGCGTGATTGACAAGAGCGAATGAAGAGTGTCGAAACTCCGTGGTAGGCAATACTTTGCTGTAAATGCCATTCATCTGTGTATACCAAAATCGACCGGGTACTGCGAGACTGCGGAGGTTTTCCATAGTCGGAGAAATGAACCTCCAAGTCGGCAAAACCAGCCAGCGGCTACCGGAGCATCTAACCCCCCCCCCCCCCCTCCCCCCTCCCCCCCCCATCCTCCCCTCTCCCTTTCACCCTGCATGGGCTCCGGCTGCTTTCTGGGGTCATTCTCCGGGGCCGCCTCCAGCTGACCCCGCCTGCCATCTGATGGGCTGTGCCGCCGCTTGCAGTCTGGGGCACCTTCCTGCTCGCGACAGAGGACCCGAGCTGCCTGCGCGACCGCGCCAACTTCGGCATGGACCTGGACCCCGGGCGCGTCGTGACCGTCATCGTCATCTACTGCTGGGTGGTGCTCGGGATGCAGGTGCCGCCCGTGCCGCCCCCCCCCCCCCCCCCCCCCTCTCCCAAACATATGGCGCGGAACACCACCGTACACGTGCATTCCGCCATGTGCACCCGCCACATGCGCAATACTTTGTACACCGCCAAGTACGGCGCCGTTTACTTGTGTCCGCGAGTCAAAAGAAGAATTAAGTGTTTTTCGCCTTCAAATTGGATAATCCGTGCAGATGTCGCAGTGTATTGGAACACATTTCCGTATAAGTGCACTTCCCCCTTTCGGGGGGAGGGGGCGGTGGGGGTTACACTACGACCCCAAGGCCCATGTGTGGCGAGCCCATCCCCATTGGCACCGAGAGGAGGGCTGGGAGGAGAGGGTGGGTGGGGGGGGGGTGGGGGGTACACTACGACCCCAAGGCCCAAGGCCCATATCTATGGCGAACCCAAGGGGCGGCAATGGCAAGCACACCTCCAGCCGCACCCGCAGCTCCAGGAATGCGGTCCGATTGCACACGGCGAATCAGGGAGAAGCGAATGGTCCATCAACATCTGCCACCATATGCGAAGGGTTTGCGCGGGGAGGGATGTGGCGCGCTGACTCCCATCCCCCCTCCCCCTCCCCCCCCTGGTTTGTCCTGCAGTTCATCATCTGGGCGGTCACCTATCGGGTTTTCCCGGCGCTGGATGACTCTGACGTGAGCCCCCCCCCCCCCCCCCCCCCTCCTGCTCCACCCACCTAGACTCTGTTGGCCATCCCTCTTCGCCACTGGCCGGCGAAAGGTGTAGCTAGGGTTTGGATGCGTTTAGATGGGGCCTTACAACGGGTGCAGTGGGGCCGCTAGCCAGGAATGCCCCCAGAGTTTGGGTAGGGGGGGGGGGGGGGGGGGGGGCAGGCATGCCCAAGCGCATGCGCGCCATCCGCACCCTGAGGCTGCGCGGGGCTGATGAGGGGTGCTGCGGAGGGACACTGGGCATCGCATGCGTTTAGGGTTTCAGGGCCTTGGTTTTCAGTGTTGGGATTGTTAGGGTTTCATGCCACCTTTTGCCCATTCAACCCCATGAAACCATGTCAATAAGCATCACCGAACCCTATTATAAACCCTAAATCTCACCAAGCTCCCACCGCGCATGAATAATGGTGCAATCATCCGGGGCGATGCACCAACGCCCCGGTGAAACGTGGCCGGCCGCACCGGCGGGATGATGGCATGCCTTCACCCGGCCTCCTTGATGCCCCTGATGCACAAGGCCACACCGCCTCCCCTCTAGCCGCCCCTTTCCACGCACCAAAGCCGCCCGGTGTGAATGGCGCGCAGGACCTGGCGCGCCGGAAGCAGCACCTGGACGCGCTCATGTGCGGCTGCCTGAGCTCCATCGTCGACGGCGGAGGTGCGCCCGCCGACGACCCCCCCCCCCCCCCCCCCCCCATGTCCTCCCCACCTTGCGATGCCATGTGTTTCCGTGGCAGTTAATTCGATTCGCAGGGTGCACGAATGGCGAACTGTTTTTCTGCTCCCAGTTGGAGGTTTCCCGCTGTATGCTGGGAAAAACGTGATAAATACCGTGCATTTTATCGCCGGATTTTCGTGCGGCCTTTGACATTTGAAATTCCTCACAGCTTCATTCCTGCCGGTCTTTTAAACTGCTACACAGGCCGGCTGTGTCACGGCCCGGCTGCATGCACCTGCATAGGGACGGCCGTAGCCCGTAGCATGCAGCCCTCTCAAGGCCAAGTCCCTACTCCCCCCCCCCTTTTGCCAGCTGATATAGTGATTCCTCGTGGGCTAAGCCCCTCCTGCAGCACCATGGTCCCGGCCCCAGGCAGCCGTCCTCCGGTGTGTGAGGGAAGTTGATGTTGTGAGGGGCACCGCTCCTCAACCCGCTTTGCGCGGAGGGATCCCATCCCCTTTGCCCCTGCGTCCCGCTGCAGGGCAACATCTAACAGAGCAGCGACACAAAACACTGAAGATTGACATTTGTTTATAACTCTGTCCTCGCTTTGTCTTTGATGCTAAACGGGCCAGCTGTCTTATGGCCCGGCTGTGCGAAGTAACCCGCATAGGGTCCACTAATTAAAGCGCATAGCGTGCCGCCCTCTGAAGGCCAGGGGCATATTGTCATAGCTTCCTGAACCTCTCTATTATTCAGCTGTAGCTCAGCTCCACCGGGCTGCGCCTGCCGGCCCCTCTACTGCTTCGATCTTCTCTCGCGGACCGACTCACATTGGCTTCTCTGGCCTCCTTTGCAGCCAGCTCCTTCTCCGCTCGTATTTGCGTTGGGGAGGGCCAGTGCCGTTCCTCCTCCTCCTCCTCCATGGCAACTGCGCCTCCATCAGCCCCAACACCTGCCCCGGCTGCCCAGCCGCTGCTGCCTGCGCCGCGCTGTCTATTGACTTTCCATGTACACATACTTTTACTTTGCGAAGAGATGAAATGTACGACTATACTTGTGAACCCGAAGTATCGCTACGGCATGTCGTCAATGTAGCGCCACCATTTAATTTATAGGGGAGGCATCTGTTTGGGTTGTCCATTGTGGTTCAGTCACTTGCGCAAACTCAACCAGTTGCCATGCCTCCCCCCCCCCCCCCCCCCCCCCTCCTCGGCGCGGCCCCTCCTTTGCTTCCCCCGCAAGCCCTCCTTCGCTCCGCTCACCTGCCCCCGCACTGCCCGCCCGATGCCGCCGTGCGCCGCGAACCCCCTCAGAGGACGACCCGCTGGACGCCGGGGCGATGGAGGGCCAGGAGAACTCCCTGGAGGAGGCGCTGGTGGACTTCATTGGCAAGGTGGGCTAGGCCGCTGGGCGTTGAGCGCCCTCCTCCGGGGGCAGCCCGCCGCACCCAGCGAGATGCTCCGCGATTAAGGGTGTTGGGATTTTGTTAATTAAGGGTTTAGGGACTCTGAATTCTGGTTTCGGGTCTATTTGCCAAGGGTTTAAAGGTATTAGGGCTTGATGCATAGGGTTTATGTATAAAAAATATAGGTGATGAGATTAGGGTAAAGATAGCACATGTACATTGTATATATACAGATATATAAATATATAAAATAGAGAATAGATAGAAATATTGGTACATAAGATATGATATACGATATACAGAATGAAATATTTGGACAAAGGTTCAACCTAACCCTGAACCCGCATGGCAGCCTCTTGCGATCCTGCGACGCTCTGGCGCAGCCATCAGGGCAGTAGACGCTCTAGTCGGGGGACTCGGATCAAAGCAGCCACAGCTGCGGTGCCGGTATGTGATATGAACCTGCGGGGCCCCGCCGTCAGCGCCGCTACTGCTGAAGACGCGGCGGCCCAACGCGCATGTCAGGTGAACATGACGCTGTCGGACCTCATCGCCTCCATCCTGCTGGTGGCGCACCACCAGGTCTGCCTCCCCCCCCCCCCCCCCCCGCCCCACACACACGCCAACTCTTTGTGGCGGGGAGGGGGCAGCGGGGTTGAACCTCTGCATTTGAGATCGGAGGTTATGCGCGGATCCATAGTTTGTGTGTGTGTGTGTGTGTGACATTGAGTCGTCTGTGTGGAATGTGCCCGCAGTCCGACCAGCGGCGGCAGCGAGTGGAGGAGATGAAGTGTGCGGCTGCTGCAGCGGAGGCGCGCGACGCCTCAGGCGAACAGCCGGTTAGCCCCCCCCCCCCCCCCCCTCCCAACCCTTCCCATCTGTTGTCCCCCCCCACCATGGCGACCTTTGCGCGCTATTAAGGGAGTGACCGTCCACTACGGGGCAGTGCGGCACTCAGAGGGTGTGTGGTGTGTGTGCAGGCGACGCCGGCCGCGCTGCGCCGGAGCCTCCGCGTCTCTGGCGCGTTCCTCACTCCGCCGGGAGCGGCAAACTCGCTGCGGCAGCTGCAGAGCGGCGAGTCGCACACGTATGAGCTCGTGGAGGCGGAGACCATGGTGGAGGCGGCGCACTACGCTAAGGTTGCCACCCCCTCCTGGAGTCTCACACGCACACTTACGCACACGAATTCCCTGACACTGTGCCGTGTTCCCCTCCCCTCAAGAGTCGGTGCATTGCGGTGTGCCGACATATTTATGTATGTATGTATGTATGTATGTATGTATGTATGAATGTATGTATGTATGTATATCCGATCATTGATCCCCCATAAACGCTACGCGGCCATTACTTACAAGGTACCCACCCTGCCGGCCATACTGTCGCACCGCATTTTATATTCAACTTAACTTTCCCGCTGCCAGGAAAAACCAGCAGTGACAGGACTGTCGGCGCAAGAAAGACATAAACATATACAGATCCAAAATCATCTAGAGATACATGTCCATATTCATTTACATATACATATGCATATATATATGCACATGTACTATCCCTATGCATATACATATGTATATATACTATACCTTTATGTATACAAATGCAAATTCATTTGCATATTCATATCCATATCCATATAAAATATGCAAATTCATATAAAGATACAAAAACAAATTCACATATATGTGCGCATACGAATTCATGTAAGGACACAAATTCAAAATCAAGTTGCATTATGATTGTTCATATACATATGCATATCCAAATGCATGTAAACACAGCACACTGTTCGCTATTGCCGTCCACTAACAAGCACATGCCCGGCTGCCTCCTCTGCTCTCAGTTTTGCAGTGGCTGCGTACGGGTGCCAAGCTCTACATCTACGCGCTCCGGGCTGCCTGTGCGGCGGCGCCCTGCAGCTCTGCGGCCTGTCAGCGATGCGCAAGATGGTCCTCCCCCCCCCCCCCCCTACCCCACACACCCTTCCCTCCAACGCAAGATACACAGTTATAACCCATGTCAATGCTGCGTTCACTACAGAAACTGCCTTTGATCTCAACTAAGATGACCCATCAAAACAATCTGAAAGCCCCGAATTAGCATTGTCCCCCATTCTGAACAGCTCGAAAGAGATGTTTCGGCTGATCTTAGGCTGCTACATATATTGAAAAAACATTGTTCCCTGGCCACCAGCTCAATGTAACTTCAATGACCCATCATTCCGCCTGTCAAGATGATTTGGGTTTTGCTGCAGAAGAACTGCGCATAGCCCCAACTGAGCCCCGCTCGGCGGTTTCGCAGAGGAGCCTGCAAGCACCGCGACATCCAGGAGCGCCGCGGCGAGGGCCGGGCGGTGACGTTCTGGAGAAGGAGGCCATCCTCAAGGTGCGGCCCACCTCGCCGCCCGCCGCCTCGCCGTGCGTGCGCCGCTCCCGCCGTGCGGTGAGCGAGCCAGCCCGGCGGCCGCTGACGCAGTGTGCCGCTTCCCGCAGTACTCGCGCATCTCGGAGGAGGACCTGGTGTACGTGAGCCAGTTCAATCAGGTCCGCCACCCAAGGGGAACAGCGTTTCCTGGTGTTTGGGGGGGGGGGGGGGGGGGGCAGCTTGGCAGGGACACCATCTGACCGTTGAGCGTCAGCGTCCTGCGCAGCGCTCCGGTATACCACGCAAGTACTGCGTGCCACCCCTCTTGAACTCCTTCCCTATCAATGTCAGCAAACATCGGTTCAATGCTGACCGCTTCTACCGCTACGACGCATTGGACTGTCGATGTATTACATTGTGTCCCCCCCCCCAGGGACTCTACCCCACCCTGCAAGGGAAACACTTTATTTATTTTGAATTCCACCGGAATACGCAACGACTAACGCACAGACACCTGGAGTCCGTGCTGGAAAACGTGTCAATAGCGTTGGGACCCACCAACGTTAATTCGATGGCGCGGTGTGCAGTGGCTTTACCTCTGCGCTTATGTTGATTTGTGGCGTTTTGTTTGATTTGTTTTGATTTGTTTGTTTGTCGCGTTTTTTGTCGACATTGCTACAGGTCAGGAACTGCTTTGCCCCCCCCTCCCCACCCTCTGGCTCTCTCCCTCCCCAGCCCGCTCTTCCCTATGTTAAAGAAATAGATATAGAAGAGCA